>JALLPA010000075.1:0-22773 GCA_036939895.1 Thalassiosira exigua
TTGGGGATGGATTCATCCATCCCCAAAAATCAATCCCCACTGCTGCGCGCAGTCTGACTCTAGCTTTACTTGACTTTGAATGGTAGACGAGTAGCTAACTCTAACTCTGGCAACTTTGGCTTTTGAGTGGCAGACCAGCTCTGACTTTTGCAACTCTGCTGACGGAAAAGTGGGCCAACTCTGACTATTCAAACTTTAAACCAAACGGGTTCTTCTAACTCTGAGAGCAGAGTTGAACTTTTTCTGGCACTGGCGGGGGATGGACTGGAGGTACCAGACTAACGCCGTGGTGCAAGCCCGAAATAGTCACTCACTTAGGCACCATCTACGACCAAGACCATGCCCATGGCTGTCCTGGTGCTTGAAAGGGGGGGTCACAGGAGAGGGGTTATCTTTGGTCGAGTTCGTGGACTGCGTGGAGATTTTTATTTTGTACGTGGTTGTACCGGTCAAATGTCGCAGTATCAGCGAACAATAGCGTGTCACCTGGGCGACATTGATGGTCAAGGGGCTGTTGAAGCCCGCCCCGGTGCTCAAAGGGGACAACGTGTGGAGATGGAGGAGGAGGAGCGGCAGACTGAGAGGGGCAGTGTGGCTAACATTGTTTATTCATCAATGTCAGAAATGCACCAATGGTGTATTTTGACATTAACACTTCCGACTTGACCTAACTTGCAATTCCTCCAACGAGCAGCCATGCTTCGGGGAGAAGTACATGCCCGCCCATCGGCATAATCTGCATTGATGTTGCGCTCCTGTATGACTAACATCCTCAAGGGCGGGAGAGTTGTCGAACCATAGGGGATGGGGGGCAGAAAATTGGTAGGGTGGTAGGCGGTACGAAGCCAGAAGCCAACCTACAAAACGAGTGCATTCTCCAGTAAGCAAACCAAGGAGACGCTCGGGGACGTGGCACGGCCGACATCCGAGGGTACAATGGAAAGTTGGAGAGAGGCAGCAGGACAAGGTATTGAAAATGGGGGGGGGAGCTCGAGCAGGCGAACGTGTCGTGGATACCTCCAAGGGTGCCCGGCAAACGAGGGTGCCCGGCAAACGAGGGTGGCCGGAGCAAACGACAACATTTCAGCAACGGATGACGGGAAACCAAAGGGGAACAAAACAAATACAATTCACATGCATATTTTAATTGAGAGAGATTCTAGATGGCGGGCATCGAGCCATCGCGAGGGTGTGTTGATCCTGGAGGATCCCAATTGGCGCTGGCACAAAGCTCGGCCAACAGACAGCAGGCCGGTGCAGGACAGAGCGGAAGCGTACATGCCGCCACTGGCGAAGATAGCCACTTCCCGCCAACAGCGACGAAGATCATAGCCCGAGGCAAATCCCTGCGGACAAGGGAAAGCGGCCGCACCTTGACGGCGACGATGGCGCTCATAATTCGCCATCACCTAAAGATAAGATGTACTGATTATCATCCCATCGCATCTTTTGAGTGACGTCCTATGGACGGCACTGTCTTTACCGGCATTACCCGGTTCAGCAACAATTCATAATACTTGTTGAGGTGAGAGTGTGAGGCTGCAATATCTATTTGCCACTGATGGTGTCACAAAAATGATCCATGCTAACAAGACTTAAAAATTACAGATTAAACTCTACATTCGAGCCTTCATTTAGGCGTCCACCTCCATGGCTAGGAATAAGCTTTTCTCACAATGTTTTGCTCAACATTATTGTAATGAAAATCTACTGTACATAAGCTACAACTAAACTGCGTGGTATTATTCCCCTCACCCACACTAAATAAGAATGATGAGTACAATAGATTTTCCATAATAGGAAAAGTTTTTGTTTACGTTCGAACATTGGCCAGAGAACTAATTTATAGTACAGGGTGCCCTAGGGCATCCCTTTTGCTCCTAGAGAGGCAAATTTACATCCCTAGTCCTAGATTTAGGGGTTCACATTCTGCTCTAGCCCTAAATTCAGGTTAAGGAGATCGAAATTTACCTCCCAACCCTACATGTGTTCCACAATACACCACAACTTTGGAATCAAATTGTACTTGATCATTAGGGTTGAGCAACCAAAGTTTGGTGATCATTTCCTACACCAGGCAGAGTAAGATGAGCTAGGTAAACACACGCTGCAGAAAATATATTAAAAAAAAGTACAAAAATTGACCTACCTAAGCCATGTTACCCCGATAAAATTAATTAACTCTTTTGCCGTGTCACAAGAGTATATCAACCTTTCGGCCTAAAGTGAGATCGCCCAAAAGATTCCTGAAGTGGCTATCAATAGATAATTGATCAGTTGTCATGCTATTCCCAATGGGCATCGTTCATGCAGTCTAAAAATACCAAAATTATCCCTCTTGTTAAAGGAATCAACATTGAAGCCTTCTTCCTTCACACTGTGGTGACTGAAGAACTGAACTGTAGGTCAGCAATCGAGTTGTATATCCATAGGCTTTGGAGGTGCCCAATGTTTGCAAAGAAGAGACCATCTCCAGCATTGAAATTGAAATAATCTAGAGGCAATCACGTTGGGAACTCAGCTCATCGATAAGAAGACAATAAGATAAACCAGTGCTCACATAAGTATCCCTCATCCTCGATATGTGTGTACGTGAACCTCAAAAGAAGTGCAATTCAGGCTGTGTCCGCAAGCTTGCATTTTTAAAAATGGGCAATCTCTCTACTTAGGTTGTGTGGGGTTTTGCCTCACGTTTAATCACATTGCTGGTCGATGACTTATGTACATTGATTTCTAAACGTTACTTAATTTCTAAGTCCAAGAATATTGACACATTAAATCTAGAGGAGGGTCACCCACTGCACTCTTCCCGTGGGAGCCACCATAAGCGTTCGCAGCATTCGGAAAAGCTGGTGTGGAGGTCGTCCCAAGGCTTTGCAAGGCCTCGACATTTGTCATCTCCAGAACCCTTGAGGCAATCTTTCACGCATTTACTCCTCGTCCAGTCCACGAACCATTTCGAGGATCCAGCCAGAGTCGATCCCTCACCTCCGCTGTTGCTGATACAGGTTGACTCGTCCCAGTTGTAGTAATGCTCGCAGCACGACTCGATATCATCGTAGAGCCATTCCTGCTGATTGTTCCGCATGTAACCGGGGGGGCCTTGGCCTTCTGAAGCGTTAAGGCACTTCACCTCGTCCTTGCCCCAGTTCGGGTAGTAACCGCTTACGGCCGCACCTGCTTCGCCAGTGCAAGCGTAGAAGTCCCAGCCATAAAATCTCTGGCAACAAGCATCAAGACTCTGTTCGAAATAAGTCCCCAAAACCTTCATGTAAACGGGAGCTCTACCGTCATTCTTACACGTATGCGATGTGCCAAGCCAGTTGGGATACCAATCCGATAGCAATGCTAGTAAAGGAACAACGACAGCACTAAATTCGGTCGAAGCACCTGCCTGTGAGAGAAGGTCAGATAAATCATTGGAGACTGCCCGCAAATCGCTGATGAAAGAGCCATCTTCAATAGCAGTGCGCAGATTTCCAGTAACTGCACCGTAGACATCGTTGGCAACATCTTGTACCGCTTCGGTGGTCGAACAGCCTGTGGTGCAAACCACTTCAAGTTGTATCACAAAATCGACCAAAAGTTCTCCCACTTCCAACTGGCGCTCCAATAAATGCCTTGCACGACGAACATTCCCACTGTTCACTTCCTCGCCATTTAATCTTGATACCGTTGCAGTACAAGTGGATGCGTCTGAGTTAGCCGGGCAGGCAGTGTTGGTGGCGATGTTCTCAAAACTTTGTACGAAATCGCCCTGGTTGAAATTGGAGCTGGATGTATCAATGCCAGTGAAAGTGGTTTCACCATTGATGACAACTTCGGTTGTTGGCGCATCAGTTGGGTTCGCAGTGGGTCTTGAAGTTGGGACAATTGGTGAATTCGATGGGGCCTTGCTTGGACTGGCAGTCGGATTGCTGAATAAAGATGAAGAATCGAGGTGTTATGCGTGCGCAAGTCAGAGTTTCCGTACCATACTGACAAATAATGATATAGACACTGAACATGGAAACGTACGCAGTTGTTGGTGATGTTGTGGGATGAGGAGTGGTAGGGCTCGTCTGTCGAAAGAGACGAAGGATGACGGGCAAAGAAATAAGGTTTCAAACCTCCAAACAATAGATGAAGTATCAAAAGAGTGAGCTCACCGTGGGGTTGCCCGTCGGCGGAGATGTGGGCGAAGTTGACGGCGCCTTGGTGGGACTACTAGTCGGAAAACTGTGGGGTAGAGGGATAAACATGATGTCCACATGTGAGCATAAAAGATATGAGCTATACAGTTCGACACGGAACACAAGGAACATAAAGACGTACGCAGTAGTTGGTGACACTGTCGGAAACTGGGTGGTAGGATTCATCTGACGAAAGAGACGAAGGATGAGGACCGAGAAGTAAGAAGATGAATAATATAAATTTGAATAAGGAAACAAGTCTTGCTCACAGTGGGGTTATTCGTTGGCGGAGTTGTGGGCGGAGTGGACGGTGCCTTGGTGGTGGGATTTGCAGTTGGTGACGTAGACGGACTGAACGTTGGGCTCAAAGTCGGTGGGGGGATCACTCTGTAGCAATGGCCGGATGTGTAGTCGGATGTCACGATGGGCCCTCCCCCTCCTCCTCCAGTAGCGGGATCATTTATTGTCTCGCCTGAGACAGTTGACCCGTCATCGAGAAGGCAGCGGCAAGCCTCTCCCTCATCCGTTCCGGTCCAGAATCCTCGTGGACCGTGACCAGAGCACGCTGATTTGCACTCTGAAGCGAAATCAGAGGCTGTCGTTGTAATGTCGAAATAGTCATACTTGAGACCCGAATCGTCCTCGCAGAGACCAAACCCAACGTATTCGTACCCGACGACAGGCTCGGGACCTTCGATGGGGGAAGTGACTTTGTAACAGTCCACAAAAGATGTAGGATCAACGCCCGCTATGGATCCCCTACCATCGCCCGAATCAGTCGCATCTGGGGTGCCCCCATACTCAGTCAGGATTGCCGCTAGATCGGTGTTTGTATCGAAGAGGCACCTACAGCCTCTATTGGCCTCGTCGATATTCGGTGATCCAAATTCAAACCCTCGAAACTCATCGATATCCCTGTAATGACGGCACACACCAGGACACTCACTGGCTTCCGAATGGCTATGGAACCTCATGAAGCTATACGTCTGCACAATGAACTGGTGATCTGCCTTGCATCTTCCTCCCCCAACAAACTCGTATCCGTAATACGGAGACAAAATTGCCTTTGGCGTGGGGGCGAAAGTCGGCGACGACGTCGGAGCTTTCGATGGGCTCTTCGTCGGGCTTTGCGTCGTTGTTGTCGGCGACGCGGTGGGTGATTTCGATGGTGTTGTCGTAGGGGGCGAGGTAGGCGCTGAAATGCCCCGAAAATGTTCATATGAGTTCAAGTGAAAACAAACAATGGAACAAAAGAGGAATCGACGTGACACGTAGCTTACCTTTCGTTGGGGACAAAGTAACCCCTTCCCACACCATGCAATTGCTACAAGATTCGGGTGCGGATTGGTCTGATAGTGCCGAAGTGACACAACTATCGAACGCAACTTGTAGCCCAGAGCAACCATCCAAACTCAGCAAGACATTGATGCCAAGCGCTGTGGCGGCCGCACAATAATCATTGAGGCGCGAAACGACCGAATTTGCAAACCCTTGCAGAGCAGGACATGCGTTGCCGCCGTTGATTGCATTGACTGTCCCACCAAAGTTTGAATTGACAGCAATGCTCTCGTGAGCTGTTGTGCCCCCACCTGCCATCCAGAACCAGAATGCGGAACCCCAAGCAATCTGCTGGTCTGTGGCAACAAGATCCGGATATGAGCACAGATCAACACCCAAAGCAGTGCCGGCATGAAGATAGTTGTAGTTCCATGTCAACTTTGTAGCACCGATGGCAAATCAGCGTGTTATCAAGAGAATACTTGAGAAAAACAAATCATTGTACATGTTGCAAGTACACAAGAAAGTCGTATAAATTACCTGAATCGGCCCTCTACCAAAGTAGAGTTGGTTTGTAATGAGGTAGCCGGTCACAACGGAGTCGGAGTAGGTGATGCAGTTGCATCTGGGATCGTACGAAAGGAAAAAGTGAGAAGGTACGTTTGCTAAAGGTGATTCAGGGAACAGCAAAAAAATGACTTACCCATCCGGATCGGTCGTGGTCGAATAATTTGTGTCGCAGTAAGGGTCGTCGTAGTCACCGCCGCTGTATCCATCAGGTTGACAATAGAGATTAGCACTTTCATCTAAAGTGGTTGTACCACACATGGTTTGCTCTCGGGTTTCTACCAAGTTCCCAGTTTCGTGCAGGATATTTCCAAAGAAGGCGGCAAGCTCATGCGTCCTGTCAGTTTCCGTGGCTCCGCTCATGAAAATTTGCAAGTCAGGATGATCTTCGTTCCACGAATTTACTGCGGCACAAAATCCTGCATGCGTGTAAAAGGTGGCATCGGGGGCAAGCTGGTCAAAAATTTCGGACGTTAAAATGGTGCTGATGTCAGGTCTTGTAGGGCTGGACGTTGGCGTAGCCGTTGGGCTTGAAGTAGGGGACGACGTTACTATCTCTGCAGCTTGGACGACGACTTCCATCTCAACGGCTTGCTCCGCCTCAGCTTGAAACGATTCTGAATTGACACTGGACATCACCTGATCTCCAACTCCCTCTTCGGAAGCATTCACCTCGTAATCAACGATGAGTTCTGCAGACGTTTCCAGATGTCTCATCCTGGTACCAGCTGGCAGCCCTGACAGAAGTTGACTCAAAACGACACATGTGACTAAGGATTTTTCGAGGCAAAGTCTTAGATATCAAGTTTGCGCTCGACAAAGACACGATCCATTCTGCGGCATATAGTCCAAATGTCTTACCTTCGATATCCCCCAATGCGCCCACAACCTTGGAACAGAATTGTACTTGCTCGTCGGGGTTGAGCAACCGAGGTTCGGTCACGAAAAAAGTCTGTTTGATCACGATGGTATCCCCTCCACAGCCTGGGATGCCGCCAGTGCCTCCTACATATAGATCGCTATCCGAATATAGTCGACAGCCAAAGTTTCTGATGTTTGGCAGCACTGACGGGGGAGGCATCGAAGAAACAAGAAGGTCGGTTCAAGCCCCTGCCCTCGTGATCAAAAGCGGTTAGTATTGCACTCACCATAATTCAATGCGGGGGTGGAAGTGATTCCATACCACTGAGTGATGCCGTACTAAAGAAAGCAGGGTCACATGGAAAAATTAACCACGTTTCGTTCCAAATAGGAGAGCACACAATCTGCTGCGATGAGGGTTTTTACTCACCCACATCGCCTCGTTGGACGTAGTTGGGATCAAAGCCCCCCGTCCAGTGATTTGAAGGTCATTTTCGCTGTAAGTGGCTGGATGCTGTCCGAGCACTCGTCCACCTAAAGTTGTAATGGAAATATTCAAGGGCTGGGATGCCAAAATGCCGAGGCAATAACATCATAACAATGTCTGCTTACCTTTTATTTTTCCTCCCATGACAAAATAATGGCCTAAAACGGTGGTGCGCCGTATTCGTGAGGAATGCACGTCATAAAAATAAGCGAATAGATCATTCTTACCTCCCCATCCGTGATCGGATCCACCACTATTGTTACTGGTGATGGTTCGTCCAAATTCAGATGTCATTACCAATGTTACGCTGTCCCACAGTCCTTCGTCAATTAGTGCTTGCCTGGACGATCGAAGTTGTGAGAAATCAACGCCGGGACGCAAGGGGGTCGGCAAGTCGATTCGCTCACCTGAAGCCCCATAACGGTTCGTTGAGGTTATTAAAAAGTCCCACCAGGCTTGATTTCATGCTGAAATGCTGATCGAATCCACCGATCTGCACGGCGAATGCATCGCGGTTGACTTGACGGAGCTCGCGAAGTTTCATGAGTCTTCAATGAATAACACAATAATTCGAGAGTGCATGATATTGAATCAATGAGAGGGTGGTTATTTTGTGCAAGAGACGAAAGGACTCATTGAATTACCTCAGGATCATGTTGAGTGGCTTCCCCAAACTATTGTTGGGAATTAAATTGCTTCCGCTGACCGTGGCTAGTTTCGTGCTGTAATCTGTACTTTCGTGTTCTGAATCTATGAATGCCTGAGAAGATGGCGACGACGTACCAAGTGAAGAGTGTCAAATAATGTGCATTCCTATCGTAAAACCGTTTCATCACATATCGTGTTCCTCCTCACCTGGGACCACAGGTCGGCATTGATGCTGCTTCCTTCGTTGGCTTTTGAATTCAGCTGACGCATGATCGGAAGCAAATGGTCCCTTTTACTCGTGTTTGGCTGCATATCAGGCGGAGTAAGATGGATGTGAGGTCAGCACGCGCTGAGTCAAAGGTAGAAACAAGTGCAAAAATTCAACCTACCCCCGACATGTTGACGCGATAGAATTGATTAACTCCATTGCCATGTTGCGAGACGATATCAACCTTTCGGCCCAAAGTAGGATCGCCCAGAAGATTTCCGAGATGGCGATCAATAGAAATTTGCCCTGTTGCCATGCTATTCTCAATGACGTCGTTCATTCTTCCCAGTACGCCAGAGTTGTCTCTCTCGTTAAAGGCATCAACATTGAAGCCCTCTTCCTTCATGCTGTGGTGACTGAAGAGTTGAGCCGTAGTGTCAGTGACGAAGTTGTTTCTATTCACAGACTTTTGGAGGTGGCCACTGCGGTGAGAATTGCACAAGTTGTTGGGGGTGAGTGAGGTGTACAACACTTCAGGAATCGAAATTCATTCGGATGACGTACATATTCGCGATAAAAAGACCATCACCGGCGTCGAAAATGTCCCTCAGTCTCGGCATGTTCATGTGAACCCCAAAAGAAGAGCAAGGTTGATCGGGCTGGTCCTCAAGGGACTGATCAATATCGATCCTATGCATTTCAGCCTCGGTAAGAGAGAGCTGGTCCCCCCTTCGGTCCCTGTACTCATCGTATAGATCTGCACAGCCGTCGGGGTGCGGCGTCAGTAAGTTCATCGAGTCGAGACCTCCAAATAAATAGACATGAACAATTGCTTTGTATGGAATCGACGGATCTTTTTCCGCTCGCGGAGGGGTTGCAACGCGCGCATTGTCACTCAAGTCAACTTTGGAGGTGGTGTGAAATTCCGGGGTCGATATCATCAAGACTTGTGCAGTTTCCAGTGCCACTTGTTCTCCATCACCGGTGTCGCTGTAATTTTCTGTGTAAGCGGCTTCAATTCGAGCTCTGTTGGTGAGACTGAGCCTATCAGCGGTCAGGATGGTTGCCAGTTGACCCACCACGTTGACAGCATCTGACCGATCGCCTGTTGGAATGAACGCCAGGTAGCCAGCCGCATGCTGGAATTCCAGAAAATGATATGTCAGCACGTTTAATTCAGCGACCACTACAGAGAAGAGATGGCACTGTGCTTACCTTTGTCGATCGGTCACGGTCACCACACGTGCGATATCTGTTGCCTCGAATCCAGTACGGGCCGACGCCCCCATCGCAAGCGTTGAGGCCATATTTTAACAGGTTGTACATGGCATTCTGAGAATCCGCGACGTAATTCATGGTCAATAACTCTGCCTCTGGCAAGTGAAGCTGTAATGAGAGTTGTGGTGCAGAGATGAAAAGGTGGGTCAACTGAGGTGTGAGCGGGAATGATCTTGATCGCTGCGAAATATTGGCACAGGTAGACCCGCCTTGCTTCACTCACATATGCCTCTCTGTGCGCACCGGCGGGCAAGAAGTGTGGGTCATAGAACGAAAATTGATCCGCTATGTGTCGATATAAATGGCGAAATTTGAATGTAAGCAACAATTCTTCAAGCACAGCCAAAGAAAGCAAAGAGATTGCTCACGGTTGTTATAAGGTCCTTCTCCCACGAGCCCAGAGTTGAAGAATCCATCCGTTCGTCTGTGGTTTAGGGTTCTCGTCAGCTTGAAAGATCTCATCACTTGGGTCAGTCTGAGAAGAGGAGATTTTATGCAGCCTCCTCCGGGGTCAAGATCGGTAGAAGGTGACAGAGCATCGCTGCTCAAGACTATGCTCGAAGCGACAGCTTTTAGGTTGCCTCGCTCACCAGCCACGCCAAATGTGATAAAATCGGATGCGTCATCTGGATTCGTGAAAGTAAAAGTTCCCGTTTTGAAGGCAGTCGAACAATCCAACACATGTGGAGGCGTTGGGTTGGAATATCCAAACAGCTTGAGAAGAGATGTACATACAAACGGTGGCGTGTTTGCATGCTTGTGAACGTAATCAATGTAAGCCTCCGTTTCTTGGTAGGCGGAAATGAGTTCTGGATTCGCAATGTCGTAGAACGTAGGAGAGTTCCGAAAGGAAAACCTGTTGTCGGTGCACACTTTCACGACTGACTGAACGTTTTTGAAGTATAGGTAGTTGCCCGTGTACTCCTCAACGACGCGGAACACAGTGCTGGTGGTGTAGTCGACTGCAGCCGAAACCGCTCTGTAAGCAGTCACGTCATCATTTGACTCGATAACAGAGAACGCTTCATCTCCGGTGTACATGCCAGGATCGAAATGGCCAACTGAGAGTGGCCCAATAACGTCAGCTCTCGTAGTTGGGAGAGTGGTAAAAGCCACCTGCTCAACCACCGATGTGTCGCATAAGCACAGGTCTCCATCCACTGTTCCACCGTGACTTTCACAACTGTTCTCTGCGACATTCGGATAGTTCAACTAGGTATGAAAATGAAAACAGGCAGCATCACGAGATTAGCTTGAGATGAGCATTGAACGGACGATTAATTCTTTGATATGGATGCTTACCATTCCGATTGTACTTCCCGCATCCCATTGGACGAAGAAGTACGAGACAGTCTTTTCTGAATTCACGTGACTTTGGACGAACGGGTATTCTGTGGTTCCCCTACGATACCACGTCTCCGCAGGAGCATGGACGATTGCTATTTAAAAAGATCGAACGCGTGAATGAGAGCGGTTCTGTGACAGTTACGTCGCACCACAGACGAACGTCGTTGTCTCGTTTACCTAGCTTTCCCTCGGGGTCGACTTGGACTTGGATGGTGCATCCTTCGGTCGTCCATTGCCATCGAGTGTGGTCCTTTAACCATTCAGCACTGCCGCCGACATCTTGGCAACTCATACGGTGTTTGCAATGACCGGCATGTCCCGTGAATGGGCCGACCCGTTCGGGATCGCACACTGACGACGAGAAAGTACGGAGGGACAGTTAGTCCGATCGGTTTTGGCATCTGGTGATTGCATCATAAGTACATACCCGTCCTATCATTCCAAGCCCCGCAACGCGCTTCATTCCCGGCACTGGGGAGGGCAAGAAAGGGATGTGTCAGGCTCCACGCCAAACAAAGCACGATGCCCATTTTTTTACGGAAACACATGTTCTCACTATGTCAGCTTTTCTAGGCGGTACTCTGACAGAACGTCAGCCCAATTCCCCGGCGCTGGATTTCGGTCGCTATACCCGCCACAGCATGTGCTCAATGCACTGGGCAATTTCTTATCCGCACACATGGCCAAATGATGATTCCAGGACGCAAACACTTTTGCTGGGTCATTGTAGAATGGTAGGTATACACAAGGCGAATGCATATACTCGTAATAGACGCCAGGAAATACCTTTGATGCCATTGAAAGGTAGGGTTGGTCGTGCTGAGCGCAAGCGGGGGTGTTCGAATCGATGTGAGGACGGGGATTGCAAAGCTCACCTCTACAACTCGCAGAGTATCCACCAAACATTCCCTATCGTGGCAGGCCAGATTTTCGTCCAGAGTCACAAGGGTCTGGAAATCGCACACATCTTGTGGTCGTTGGCTAGGGAGCGTGTCGAACACCAAGTCTGCGTTTTCGAGAGAGTAGGAGAATGAATGAAACATGTTTTTACCAGAGAAGCTTAAACGAGCGATCTCTCTCTCGAAAATGCTTACCATCTACATCATCGTAGGGATCGGCGTTACAGGTACCGGCGTTCAGAGGTGCACCGGTTGTGTCGTGTGGCTATATTTAGACAGAGACGTACGAGCGACATGAGCGATCGATGCAACGGCAACTGTGGAGGGTCATTGAAATGTATTGGGGGACACATATCTCTCACTTTGTGGTGGCCGTCGCCATGTCTGCCGGTCTTCCCGGATCGCAACACGACGCGCACAGCCTGTCATACAATACATTGTTTGCGTCGACGTTGAGAACGTACGTTCGCATTCCAGGGAAAGCAAAACTGAACGAGTGGAAAACCGACCTGTTGACAGCCCGACGAAGAGTAACACGGGGGAAGGGAGTATTGGATGTCCGGAAAGGTGGCAAAGGGCAACTCTACTGGGTCGTTCAACCCCGTGATGGGCGACACTGTCGTGATGAACCTCCATTGCGGTGGCGATCTCGATGCGTCATCTGCGTAGTAGAAATCGACAAAGTCACTCTTCTGGTTTGAAATCACGGTCGCCTTGATCCTCACCACGTCGCCACCTCTCAGATCGTTGCCCTTGACAGACTCGACGACAATTTTCTTCACGCTCTCTATGAGACGGGCGATATATGAGCGGTCCATGAACCTTGGAAGGAAAAGGCAAGCACGCGAAAAAGGGGACGACCGACGCACCAGTGGCAGTGGCATCATTGCCATCGTCGCAATGATCCAACGTGTTCGGAGCATGTTCCTCGGAGGCGCCACGTCCCTCCAAGAGCGAGCCAGAGTCGCAGGACGCGGCCCTCCCCACGCAATGCGGCGCCGAGAACGCGGCGAGATCGGCCGCTCCCGAGCCCGGATCGAACGCCGTTGGAAGCACCGGCGGCGGATCCTTCGGGTTGCACAGCTTTTGCGCCAACGGAGAGTCGCGGTCCAACGTCAATCGGGAGATTTCCACGTTGTTGTACCAGTAGCCGGGCTCGTGGTGCCAGAGTGGCTCAGGAGAGCCACCCAGCAAGCGATATCGCGCGTTCTTCTTGAGAAAGTGGTGCGTGGGCAGGTCTGCGCACAAGGGGAAGTTGTCTCCGATGTAGCCCGCGTCGAAATCGATCTTCGGGAACCAGTCGCTGCGTTGAATATGTTGGATAGAAGCACAAGAAGAACGATGAGGAACTCATAGAAATCGGTATCCTGACGGCTGTCGGAGCACGATAGGAGGCCATCGCTGCTAAGACTGCTAAGAGGGTATCCGGTCCAGATGCATTTGCTCGAGCGCCGTCGTGGCTGGTCACGCGATGCGTGGAGCACGGCGGGAGAAAAGGCAGAATATGCTCACCGATCGTTGAGGTTCAGCTGCATAGGATCGAGGTAGCTCGTCGTGGCCCAATCCAAGTCCTCATAGTTGCCCCGTCGGTAGGCTCTGCGCGAGGGTGTGGGGACAAGGCACGGCGTGCACTGGTTGAGCGATGCCGAGATAATGCGTGTGCGGGCAAAGTTTAAGGAAATTTCGGGCGACCGAAGCCGGACGTCCCGTTCACTCACGCGTTGAAGCCCGTCCATATCTTGGCGGCAGTGAAGATGTGTTTTTGTTGGTAATTCGCGATCCTTCGGCCGAATTGGTTTAACGTGGGCGTCCCGTCCTCGTCGAGCCGGATTAGTCCGATGGTGTGCAGTTGAAGGTTTTCCCTGGGCGGGCAGTCACAAGAACGCATGAGAATGTGCGATCGCGAGAGCCGGACGACGAATGAAGATGGGGGCGAAGATATACGCATGACATTAGCGTCGGTTGCGTACCTGGCGTAATTTTCGTCAGGCCACGCCAGCTGTCCACGGAGGTGCCAATTGGTGTGGACAGCCTTGTTTCGAATAAAGGTGAGTTGTGCGCCCTGCCATATTCGCGGAGGAAGAACGACATGCGTACAGTGAGGATTCCCTCTAGAGACTTCCACTTCGACGGATAGCCGCGAGAGACCAAAACAGACGCGAGCAGAGAGCGCGATCAGAGCAGCAGAAAGCAGCACTCACCATCTCCTCGTTGAAGCTCGCCTTGTAGACGACGTCCTTGTATGTGTCGAAGCAACTCGTGACGTACAGGTCCAACACATTCAGATTGGTCTCCGACGCGTGCGAGTCAGTGTTGAGGTCCGTGCTGGTAGCGAAGATCTTGTGCAACGCCCATCCCATCATCTGTTTGTTTGTTCACGGCAGGCAACGATGCAAATGTCGGGTGAGATATTCGAGGATGATGCGTTCTCCGCGACACCGAACGAGACCACGTCTTTACCTGACAGAGCTGATCTTCCGCGCCCAACATTATCTCGGCCCAGACCATTCTCTTCTGGCCGTGGTACGACTGATATCCATCGTTTTCGGAGAAAGTTGCGCGGGCAAACGGTTGAGTTCGGCGATACAAGGTCCATAGAAGGGGGGCATTCGTTCTCATATCTACAGCATGACACTCACGATGAGTCCGCTTTCCAGCTTCCTATTGTTCACGTCGAAGTAATCGTCTTCCAAGGGGTCGGGTCCCACCTCGTTCGCCGCTCCGCAGACCACTGTAAATAGTAACGCGAGAGAAATAGTTGGAAGGGCGCACGCGTGAGTCCCCCTGCGCATGATTGAAAACCGCAATCGGATCCAGAGTGACCGCGCCTCCGTGGGGCCAGCCACTCACCGACGCCACCCCCGTTCGGACCGGCGTGCAGCGGCATGTACTTCCAAATCGGATCGGCATTGGTCCCTCCCGGATTGATCGAGTACCGTCGATCGTTGTCCCCCCTGTCGATCTGCGGAACGCTCACGCAAGCCTCGAGGTCGTAGCTCAACTTGCATTGCGGCTCGTTGAAGATCGGATGGCGTTGGGCGTTGGAACATCTAACCGTCAAGTCTCCGGTGCCGTAGGCGCGGGGACGGGCCGCGCGTCGCATGGCGTTGCCCCCGCTGCGCGGTGCGACGTCGAAGAGGCCAAGAGTGCAGAGAAAAAATGTGAGGGGTCGGGTACAGCGATTTTTGTGTGCATACTCGGGGGTCCGATGATGTTGTAAGACCCCTCCCTCAACGACGACCTCTCGTTCTCACCCGTCCATCATGGGATTCTCGATGGTATTTTCGTTGAACAGGGCGCGGAAGTCGTGCAGCGCCCACCGCTCCGCGCCGTCCGTCCCAGGGGGCAACTTGGCGAAGATGGGCTTGTCGAGGTTGAACTTCCCGCGCCCCGTGCTGAGGAAATCGTAGGCGCTGAGCCCCGCGGGATCCGGGAACGCGTCTCCGTTGGCGTCGAGGCAGGTCGCGAGGTCTCCGGTCAGGAGCCAGCTCGAGTCGTGGGCGCGCTCCGCGTCCAGGTTCGCCAGTTGGGTCGAAGAGCTCAGATCGATCCAGCTCAAAGTCGACTTGTCGTAATCGCTCGGAACGTTCACCTCGGGATTCCCGCCCAAGATGAACTTGAGCTTGCTCGTGTCCTCGCACTTGCGCTTGCACTCCCTCTGGTCCCACTGACGATTGAGCAACCCGTTGGTGCGGTGATTCTCGGAGTCGAGCATCCCGTCCCCCTTGCCGTCGTCGGTGCCGCCGCGGTTGGTGTAGGAGGAGGTGCACAAGTCGCCCACTAGGAGTTGGAAGTTGTAGACGTAAGTTTCGCCACCTATTTGAGTGCCCAGGACCTCTTCGACGTCGCAGATGGTGTACTGAGGAAGAGAGTGCGGGTGCAAACGAGCGGAGGGTCATGGCGCGTCGAAAACTGGCGCGAGAAAGGGGGCAGCGCCCATTGCAACGGTGTCACGCCCCTGTCCGTAACAGTAAGGAGTGGCTTCGGCAGAGGCTTTGTAACGATTCTGATTTGTTCCAAACGATCGTCAAACTCGGCTGCTTGGGCGCATGGCGTCGCTGGCTGCTGAATGAGAAGCAGCCACCCCTCGCTCCCACACGGGCATTGCAAGCCCACCGGCGTACGCCAGAGGCGGGGCCGCGACCCGCGACCCGCCCGAGCACCACCCGCCTCGGCGACGCACGACGCACGACGCACGCCGGAGAGCTATGCAGGCCGCGCCTGAGAACGCTCACCTGGCCGTCCGGGACCGTCACCTCCGCCCCGCCCTCCGAGTACTTCAGCGGATCGGTCAGCACCGTCCGAACCTCCCCCCCGAACTTCAACACCGTCCGCCCCGCCGCGTCCGTCTCCACCGCCATCGGCGTCATCGGCTTGCCGTTGTTCCCCGCCCGATCCCCCGAGGCGCGGCTGATCTCGACGTCCTTGCGGGTGAACGCGAACCGCCGGAACCGCGCCCCGGACTCGCACGCGCGGGGTCCGGGTATGCCATACTGGTAGGACTCGACGGTTCGGGGGTTGAGCCGCTGTCGGAAGTGAGCGCGGTGGGAGGTCGGGGTCAAGCCGACTTGGTGTTCGACCCAGGAGGCGAGGGCCATGGATCCCGAGTCGGTTATTTGGGCTTCGAGGGCGGTGATCTCCTCCCAAGCTGTGTACGAGGAGGTACGAGGGACGGCCGAGATGAGAGAACGCGTTGAGCAGGCAAATGAGCAAGGCCAAAAAGTGTGCGGTTGTTTCGCTTCCTCTGCACTTGGCCCCGAAGGATCCCGAGCGAGCAACAGCATTTCGCCAACGTCCATGCGACGATGGTGCAAAAGACTAGGCAGGCCATGTCCTTGTGCTGACTTGAGAGGAAATCTCAGGGTATAGGACCGGCTGGCTACGCATAGATGGCGTGCGCCGGCGAGACAGGCTCGTTCCGCCCGGCGCGGGAGCATGGCCCTCCGCAGGTGTCAGGGTCAAGTGGCCGAAAGAATCGTTCGAGCCACGATCCGGAGACCGCCGAATTGTGGCCGCCGGATCGCACCTACCCTTCGACGCGAGGTCTGTCAGCGTACGGTGCTCCCCTCTCGTCGTCGCCGTCTCGTCATCGTCGTCGCCGTCGTGGGCATCCTCGACGTGTTCGAAAACTTATTGCTCCGGCCAGGCATAGGCACTCGAGACGCGTGACCGGGACTCGGGACTTCGAGGCACCCTCCCGCGGGGTCCGCAGCCGTCCGCAACCTAGCGAAGCTCGGGGGAAAGCTTCGGCGTCCGGGGCGAGCGGCGGCTAGAGAGTATCCCCCGGAGCCCGAGCCCCTGGATAGGCTGCCGACCTCTGCCAACGAAGGTACGCATATCACACCTTGCGATGCACCCTCCCACTTTCGCTCCCACATGGTCCACAGTCGTTCGCGACCTCACGAAGCTTGGGGTCAAGCTTCGGCGTCCGGGTCGAGCGGCGGCTAGAGGCATCCCCTGCCTGGAGGCCGAGCCCCTGGAGGCCGAGCCCCTGGAGGCCGCCAACGAAGGTCGTACACGTAGCAAACCAACAGTTAAAGGAGTCGCTGCATGGCCACACGTGACTGACGGGGTCGGGAGTCACGTGCGGCCGCGCGCGACCGGTCGAGGCAGCGAACCTCCTCGACGAAAGCCTCCCGTCGGACGTCGGGTCTACCCGGGCGCCCCGCGGCGACGCCCGATTCGTCGTCCCCCCGCCCGCGAGGCGACGCGGCCGCGCCCGTCCGAAAGCCACGCGACGCGCCGCGAAGTGCGGCTTCGCACCGGCTCGGCGGGGCGCGCCCGAAATCGAGCATCTCATGCAGCGCCGATGCGCCGCGAGCCCTCGCGGCCGGGGCGGACCCCGACGCGACGCGAGAGAGGAAGCCGGCCGCGCGCCGGGCAGCCTCGTTTCGTCGTCCCCGCCGGCCGCTTCGAACAAGGGGGGAACGAACGAGTTCCTTCGAAGGAGATATGCCTCGAGAGAGCCACTCCGAGGACAACCGACGGAAAGGAGAAACGAAAACGACGACGACGAGGAGACTCAACTGGGACCCCACGTGACCCTCTGCAAGAACCTCGCGCTCGTCGTCCTCGGACCCACCGCCCCCGTCCTCCTCGTGGTCAAGTAATATCCGTCGTCGCTCGGTCCCAGGGGAGGCAACGCGATCTGACACAATTCCTCGTCGGGAACCCACGCGTTCCCTCCCGTGACGTAGTCCACCGGTCCGGTCGTCGTCGTCGCGCCGCACGTGACGCGGACGTCGGTCGCGTATCGTCCGAAGTTGCGATGCCAGTCGCTCCCGTCGTACGATCGCGCGATGGGGACGTGGACTCGGGCGAATTCGTCGTTCACTCGGGTGACGGTGCAGAGCGTCCCCTCGCCGGGTGCGTTCGAGATCAGGAGGTATTTGACCTCGCCGGAGCCTCGGTCGGACGAGAGGACGTCCAGGCGGACGCCCGGCGGGTTGGGATCGGACGGGTTGTGGGGGCAGGAGCGCCGGAGGGCGGCGGGGTGGGGCCACGGCTCCGGAGTCTGGGCCTCGACCGTACGGGAGGCTCGCGCGAGGAGGAGGAGGAGGAAGGCGAAGGCGAGGGAGGCGAGGGGGGGGGCGCGCGCGCGGGCGGCGCGGCCGGAGGAGGAGGAGCGGGAGGAGGGGGGAGCGCCCGCCATGATGCGTTTCGTATGAAATGAAAACGATCGATCCCTATCGCGGCTCGTCGCGGCTCGAGGCCGCGGTTCCGTTTCGTGGCCGGGGTCGTCGTCGAACCGAACGCCCGGGCGAGGGGGGGAAATGCCCGGGGGGGAGCTCGTCGAGACGCAGGCCGGTGCCTGGGAGTAGGAGGGGCGAAGGGCTTCGAAGGGTCGTGGTGGGTCTCTGTCGTTGTTTGTGGCGAAGGGTCGGGCGGTGGCGAAGGCGCCACTGAAAAAAAGAAAACGCGACCGCCGACTGCCGGCGGCGGCGTCGGTGCATGCGGCCGGCGGGCGGCGGGCGTGGACCGGACAAACCAAAGAGAGACAAAGACCTACCTAGCAAGACCAAGAGCGAGACGAATGAAACACGGCTGTAATAGGTAGTCGTAAGTACGTACATACCTACCCACGTACCTACAATACGTACCGTCTGACGTCAGATGGGGGGGTTGGCCGAGCTGGACTTCTGCCATCTGCGACGTCATCGCCCCCGTCCGCCCCCTCGCTACAGCCCCGTGACTAAAGTTCTGGGCGCAGCGAGCTACCTAATAATCGCGGCGAAATTAAAGGAAGGCAATAGATAGAACGCGGCGTCCGTCAAAGTAGAATCGTCAAAAGTTCTGAGTGCGTACCTACGTGTGCACGGTATGGTCGGTACGATACGGTGCAGATTAGATTCTCGATAACGACGGCGTCGTTGCGACTGAAATTCCCCTGCGATGACTGCATGGGTGGTTCCTGGGTTTGTTGAGACATGTACCTGTACCTACCTACGTAACTTTGCCTTCTTTATTGCCCTGCCGCACGATTCAAGTTGTTGCACTGGTTAGAGGTTAACCCCTGAATGATTGACAGAACGGACCAAGTTGTTTCATTCTTCAAGTTTTACGAAGTTTATCAAATTTTGGATAAATTCAATCATCATCTTTTTTCAAAGTTGCCTCACCTCAAGCCATCATGGCTGATCATGCCGCCATCCCTCATAACAAAACTTGCTGCACCGACTGTTGACGTCGGCTCCCCTTTCCTCTTCCCCGCCTCATCTACCCTCTTTACCGGCCGTCACGAGCGGATGTCTTGTCTCCGTCGTCAGCTCTGCGAACAGCATCCCCCTGAAAGCATTGCGGCGACGCATCCCGCGCAGGTAAAGGTCAGGGCCTCCCTGTTTTATTACTTTCAAAGAAAACACCATCCTGCACCTTTGTCATTGCCTGTTGCAATGGGGTGTTCTGGCCGGCTTCTCCTCCGTTCTGCTCTAGCATGCCAACATCTGCCCCGAAGGATTGTGACGACGCTGCTGGCAAGACGAGAGGGGGTCTTCTTCTTCTTTCTTCTTCTTCTTATTTGTTTTTTATTCGTGATATATACCGGTGGCTACGTGTGGCAAACCCAATTGATGGTTAGATGCTCTAGGAGGCTTTCATACACCTGTATTGTCCTATTGGGTTTGAAAAAGAAGGATGAAATAATTAGTACGCTCCTCTGTGCAAAATATTATCTCCAAAACACAGGTCAAATAAGAACTTACTACCACTTGGATGTGCTTCTGGCAGTGCTCCTCATCAAGCTGCTCTTTATCAGTATTGTCAGTCGCCGGCCTGTCAGCTGAGGACGTAAGAGTATTAGCAAAAGCAAAATACGTGAACAATGCAACGCCTGTACAATCTGAGGGCTCCGACGTCATAAGAATAAGGAGAAGAGAATCAGGATGACTTCTTACCTTGGGGCCGTTGTGACCACCACTCCCCATCTGGCAGCGCACAGACCAAAACCTTGCCTGATGCCCTCTCAAATGTCTTATACTGGCGAAGTATACGCTCGAACCCTCCCGTACTGTCATGGACTAACGATCTGTCCCCTGGCGGCTCCTTGCTGGCCAAATGGTAGGGTCCCTGCCTCTAGACAAGAAAAACGACTCCTGATGGACGATGGGAAACTCAATATGCCAGTAAGCTGAGGGAAACGAAACATAGTGGTGGGGTAGGATCTTTCTCGGGCTGCACACGCAGCCAGCACATTCGCTTCACCTCACGTCTCACCTCATCCTTCTCGTCTTTTGGCTCTAGTGGTCATTATTGTCTTGCATCTCGCCAGCGCTGTGATCTGCTCCATCACCAGTTAAAATGGTGAGCGCCTTTCTGCATGTAAATCTTTTGTCCAAACGAAATATTCACCTCTTGCTTCAGTCCCCGAGGGTGCAAGATGAGGGAGTGCATGGTCGGTGATGACGGAGTTGATGTCAGTGATTGACTTGCTGCTGTCCACGGCAACGACCTCGGCATTAATGGTGGGGGGAGACTTGGCACGGGCTCTGCCAGCTGCGCCCCCCAGTATTCCCATGCGCCGCCCTTCCCCCGCTGTGCCGCCAGTTTCACTCAACATTTCAGCGAGCGAAGATCAAGAAGAAACAAATGTGAGCGGCTTTCTGCATGTGATTTGCTTCTCAATCCAAACCACTACGATACTCACCTCTTGCTTCTGATCTGAAGCAGAAATTATGGTGTCCTGGGAGGGTGGCAAATTGTGTTGTGATGCACGAGCAGTGACGCTGTTGATGTCATCCAGCTCGAGCCCCAGCGTGTTTGCACGCATCGGATAATGCCACTGCCAATGAAGCAACGGCCTGTCATATCATTGACTTAAAATCAATGGGGAGGGGACGGCAATGCCATGAGTCAATTGGGGCGACGGTTTGCAAGCGCCGGATAATGCCACTACCAATGAAGCAACGACCTGTCATATGATTGACTGAAAATCAATTGGGAGGGGACGGTAATGCCATGAGTCAATTGGGGCAACGGCGGAGGAATTGTTCCCCGCCCGAGTCCGCCGGCGCCGGCGAGGCCATCCATCGCAGATTGATTTGTGTGTGTGTTCGTTTGTGTTCGTGGGGGGGCACAATGCGGTTGAGTTGTTTGGTCTTTGGTTCTGTGACGCGCTCCCTGACACAAATGACACGTGATTCGCATGTGTCGGGGTTGATTCATGACGCTGATTTTAAAGTGACAGGGCCAGATTGTGATGCCGTGACATGTCACGGCAACATTACGCGTCATGCTGTCGCACGTAAAAATCAACATAGCCACTGGTAGAATGATACAGTATGCACATGAATTGGTGACAAGCAATGATGATAAAAAATGTATGATACTCTGATTGAGATATTGTAGTTTGTTCCTCAGCTAATACGTGTGTTTTGGCCGAGAGGCAAAGTACGATATTTCACTACCTGAATTATCTTGCCGATGTGGTGAGAGGTAAGCATAATTTTTATTACTGATTGTGCTAAAAAAGAACTACTGTTTCTTTGCCTGCCTTTGACCAGCAGTCTCTCCTGTTCCCTGCCAACCACAAGACAGATTAGAACATCAACCAACTTGGGAGGTGGAGGTAATGAAATGACGGGGGAACACGGTGCAATATTTGTACCTAATTTAACTGAGCCCCAAAGTATCGCTATGTATGTATATTCAACTTATGAATAGTATAATATACCGATACTCATCAGCCAGGTTAGTGTTATCCTAATTTTTTTGCCCCTACTGCATCATACCTATCGATTGATGGCTCACGAGTGTCAGTATATATGCATTGTCAGTATATCCATGAGTCAATATATCCCTGGCGGCACTGTGTCAAATATAAATTCCTGAATGAGAGCTTTGAAATGATGTGCCGAACGTCTCCGTAGCATAAAATCCTACATCAAAACGAAAAGACCGACAGGTTTATGGATATTTTGCTGATAAAATTCGAAGGATCGCATTGTCAGGGCACGTGCAGCGTGTTTCAGGTGGTGTAGCTGTCCCTCTTCTGAAGGTGGTAGAAATAATTTGCCATTTAGAGCAGCTGAGTCGGAAAGAAGCTTTCATGACACACAACCTGGCAAAGAGAGGAGGACGAACAGAAGGCAAAGCTCGGGCCCACACCCCAAGCCTTCTGTTCCACATTCGAGATCACATCCTACACAGCACAGGGATCTACGACGGAGGCAGGGACATTAGCAGGAGATGGAACATCAACTTTCTACCCATGCAGTCTCAGATGCAATCCAATGACGCAGAGAAGACAAGCGCTTTGACGAGCCATTCCCACACACGGCCATGATGATCACCCAGGCTGGAGTCCGACATCGCCCCCAATCCCGTGCCCCAAAGTGCAACCCTGCTCCTCCAGGTAGTGGGCATCTGTAGCTTGATGCACATCAGTTTTTTTCGCCGCTATGAAATCGGGCAGAAAACCTTGTTGTGCCTTCATCCAATAATGAATCATATTCATCTGATGTAAGCCATGATAGAGAGAGAGAGAGAGAGAGAGAGAGAGAGAGGGAGAGGGAGAGGGAGAGGGAGAGGGAG
>JALLPA010000076.1:0-22607 GCA_036939895.1 Thalassiosira exigua
GGTGTAAAAAAATTATGTACGTAGGAATAATACAATAAGAAGAATCGCAAAATAGGTCTTCAAGATGTATTCGTACATACTCAAGATGCGATCGAAAAGCCGCAGCTAACCAAATATGGTATGTTAAACATTCCTTTCCTGGCTCCGGCTGGTGCTGTGCTCATCCCGCATAAAGACGGGATCCGTCGCCCGTTTCGGAAAAGTATTGGGGTAGTTGATAAGATAATTTGTAATTTGATTGCCTTTCTCTTCAGCCTAAGTTTACTCCTGAAATTCAGTATTTATCACGTAAAGTCTCAAGGAATTCACACAAACCAACATGCAAGAGTCTTCCAAAATCTCACCAATATCATAACATGTAGATGTAGACACAACCCATCTTCATTGAGACCTACTGCTCAAGTGCAGTCGTGAACCTCAGTCAACACGATCAAAGTTCTTACCCAACAACCCAACGTCCAAAGACACAATACCAGCAAAAATGTGCCAATGTCTGTGGTTATGGAGGGGGTGGTAGAAACAGAGAAGGATGTAAAGTTTGAGAGTGATTGGTACGACTTGCCCCGCCCACACCGAGAGCAATAGTTTGCAGCAAAAAAGACACGCAATAAAAGCAACAGGCTGACAGGAACAAGAAGGACTGACCAAGTTACCTCCGAGGGTGACCAAGTTGCAAGGGAGATGTTGATGTTGGCGAGATAAAGGGCAATTGCAACAAGGAGTTTTGTAGGTTTCACCTGGTCTGAAAAGTGCTGGTGTTTATCTGGGCCAGCGTCAAGCTGGCAAATGGCAGAAACGAGCGCCAAAATGCTTGCTAACACCATTTCCAAATTCCCGCCCCGATCACACAGTTCCCTCGAGCTAGCCAAGGCAAGAGGTGAGCAACACAAGAAGCCAACCTACCCGCCCCTAAGACTTGCTCCAGCAGCGATAGCTGTTCTCCAGAAAGCCCAAGCTGAGAATCAATGAATAGCAGCTGATGAATTACATTACGGCCTGATCATTGATTCTGTTGTGTTTCCTACCGTAATTAAAGGAATATATGATTTTCATAAATGGCTGATTCTGGCCACTCTTCATATTTAATTAAGCGCTTTTGCTGATTTTGACCCTGAAAAAGGCCAAACGATGATATTTTGGTGCCATTTTGAAATTCTCATTAAACGCTTATTGCTGATTTCGAGAGTCCCCCAAAATCATATGTTCCTTTAATTACGATAGGTTCATCAGTCATGATCTTCAACTAGACTCTAGACAGGACCAGTCAAAATGACAACCAATCAAACATAAGTGCAGCGAGCTTAGCCACCACTGTCCGTGAGGCAATAGGCACTGTATAAAAATATATTTATCTGTTACATCTAACAAAGTTTTGATATCTATAGTTTGCTGTCTTCTCAAGGTTTTTACCATTTCCAACCCCCCGCTAGTCTGGCTGAAATGGAGCCGCAGTGACGGCCACGGTGATCCTTTACCGCTCCCAACAATCAAATCAAAGGCCGACATTTCTGGATGTAGGGGTATGTGGTTTCCGGCAGAAATGACGGTGTACAATCTCGTCTACAAAATTGTTTGCACCACAGCAGCAATCAATCAAATTGATGCATGGCATGCTCTGGAGTTGATACGTTGGCGCCGTAAGGAGGTAAGAACGTGCAGACAGCATACAGCCCTTCCCATGAAAGTAGAGGAGGGCTTGGATGGTATTAAGTTGTAAAGAGTAACAGCTATGATAAATTATGGTTGTTTTATACAGTTTCATGTCCAAGCTTTTTAGAGCCCTGGAGTCTCCTCCCCGAGGTCCACCGCACCGGATTAATAGATGAGGTCCTCATCTATCGGGCCGTATGCAGGGGGAGGTGCCGGAGTGCCATCAGGCTGCAGTGTGGATGTCGATGCAGCAGATGCCATGGTCTTGCCATTCTCCTTTCGTCACGTGACATTGGTTGTTGTGGTTGTGTCTTGTGTGATGTATTGATATACCTACTCTACAATAGAGTAATCAAATAAATAGAGATTCGACTGATTAGTGCCCTTCAGTCTCCCCATTGTATCCTGGTCAAATAGCCGCCAAGGTTTAATCTGAAATAAACATCCTCCTCTACTCTTCATAAAAATTGGGACGCCATTTTGACATATGTGATCAGCGGTGTTTGCGAGGCTGGAGGGGGGAGAAGGCAGGTCAATTTTGGTAGTCGGTTTCTCTTTATACGTACCTAGCAAGAGAGACTATTTTGCCGATCTGTGATCGAGTATGGTATGTAGATAGATGAGCTGGGACGAAAAATTTACTGGCCACAGGAGCAGCTTTTAAAAAAATTGATCTGACCAAACAAGAGTCTATTACTTAAATTACACTTCAAGGACTCCAGCTCGACTTGGTCATTTGATAAATAGATTTGCAGAGGGTGATGAATGTGGAGTATCTGTGTCCCTTTCGTCAGGGAAAAGATCATCATAGAACTATGGAAATGGCCGACATTCAGGTAAGGTTCAGATGTTTCAGTTCTATGGAGATTGCTCGAGCTTTGAACAGCTTGGTCAGAATATCTTGGGAGAGGCGACCGGCGATAGGTCAGGGGATCTGGTTGTTTTGTCCAGAAATGGGATGGCAATCTTAGCAATTGGATCTGCTAGAAATCCAGATTTTGGCACTTCTCTCGGTTGAAATGAAGGTGATCTATTGAGCTAAAAGAATCAAACCTACAGGATGATTGCAGCGGGTACCAAGGCGAAGAGGGTCACCAGCAAACCATGCCATGGGTGCAACACCAAGGCCCCGTTGCGGCGCCGAAAGAAGGTCGTGCTGTCAAACCCGCCATCGCCATACGCGCCTCCCATGGCAGGGTTATCGCCTGCCTCCACTGCCCCGCCACTATCAGAAACTTCCGGCGCCAGAGTTGGTAATATTCCTCCTAAACCAGTATTTCCTCCCATCTGAGGGGTACAGCATTGAATCCATAGACTGTCTCTGGCTGCACCGCAAAGAATGCTGTCAAGTTCTTCCGAGCTAAGCTGAGCGTTGACATCCCCACATGTGACTGTCTGACCTTGATAAGTCACTTCCGCGTTCCAGTTGGTATTTAGAAATGTGCCATCGCTGCTTTGGCACAATGAGCATTGATTCGTGGGCATTTTATAGCAGCACTCGTGAGACACAGTATACTGAATACTCTGGCATCGATCATCCCCGTCGTGCACCTTTTCATTTACCAGATTCATGTACACATCCAAACAGGTCGATGCTAGACCATCGTATGTCAAAGGATGGTTCCAGTTGATTGCCCAACCAGGATCATCGCACAAATTGCATTGCTTGAAACAACACTGATCAAATAGGTCAGCTTTTGTTGCTTTGCAAACGCCACTTTGGCTCATTTCCGCTTCCGCCAGTGTCGACCAGTCTCCGCAAGTTCTCTCGACACCCATGTACATTACAGGTTCGTCCACGAGCAATTCGTATTTTGAATCGCCAGATGAGCATAGGTCGCAATGAATGTCATAACAACAGTTCGTCCAGTGTTCCTGCTGAATACGAGCACATTCCTCGCTCTCTCGTGTTATCTGGTTGAGACCAATGAAATGGTTTGAAATTTCAGAGCAAGTCATCGGTGTCCCTTCGTGCACAACCTGTGCGTGTTGATCGATCTGGTAGTCTTGACAGAGGCTGCATTTGGCATAGCAGCACTGTGCGAAAAGGTTGTTCTGCGTCGCGAGGCAGCCGTTGTCCTCCGTTTCAAGTCTAGTGTTCAGATAATTATAGATGCCTATAGATGATTGAGCAACGAGAAAGGTGAGTGTTAATGAGCAAAAGAACATTACAAACCATCAGCTTTAGCCATACCATAGCAACTCGTCTCGGCCCCGTTGTAAGTGACAATTTGATCAAGAACGCTGTATGACTCTTGCTCCACCTGGCACATATTGCACGGCTTTGCGGGAGGGACATAGCAACACTGGAGTGGAATGCGTGCATGCGTGGGTAAGCTCAATCATTTCGTTCGAACTGCAGCTCTCAAAGATGAAAGCAAGCGGACCACGGACAATGAACTTACCTGGCTAGAGAAATCAGTCTTTGCCTGCTCGCACTCGAGTGAATTGTCGAACACCCCTTCTTGCAATAAGACGGAATCTAGTTCCAGGCATGTCATAGGCTTCCCACCGTGTACGACTTGAGCTGATGAGATTGCATACCAAAGTAGTTAGTCCTCACAGATAGTCCGAGGCGATATTTCAAATGATGCAACATCACAAACTTGGTTGACTCACCGTACCAATCCTTGCCCAATGGACAAATCTCGCATTTGTTCCCAGCGTTGTGTATGAGCGAGGAGGGGCCGCTACAGCAATCATCGTAGTATGCAGCCTGCATTTGATTGCATTCCTCAGATCCTTCCTCTACGCTGTTGCCCGAGAGGATCCAAGTAAGTTCTCCACAGGCAAAAGTGATATCATTGAAGGTCGTGGGATTATCCCAGTACAGGCTGCCACCGCTGCCACATATGCCGCACTCGTTGAAGCAGCAAGATTGTTGAAGCTCAGCCTTTGCAGCCTGGCACATGAACCCCACTTGCTCCTCTCTCGACACCAAGAAGCTATTCAAGTCGAAACATGTTGTGGTGGAACCATAAAAGCTCACACTGACATCATCTCGAATCTGTCCTTGGCTGGCAGTGTTGGACTGACACAAAACACAAGAATCGGTCGGATTCACATAGCAACATGGTTCGTATAGGCTTTCGCGAGCGGCGTTGCACTCTTCTGAACCCTCTATCACAATGTCAGCAACAAATTGAAGCCCCAACTCCAGGCACGTCGAAGCAGTCTCATTGTACATCACTTCAACGTTGGCATCAAGCTGAGCTCCCTGGCAAAGGTCGCATTTCTCGAAGCAGCAGGATGAAAAATATTCTAAATAAAGCCAGCACGAAGGGTGTGAGTAGAAGCTCCAATCCATACCAGCTTGCCCTAGAAGCTTTTCACACTTATCCCGCCGGCTTACCTGTTTTAGCAGCAAGGCAGAATCCACTGAGATCCTCAAACTTTCGAAATAAAGAGTTGCTGACTTCTGTGCATGTCTTTTCCGACCCTTCGAAGAAGACTTCAATATCTCCATTGATGTCGTACCATGCGTCGCCTTGCTTACACAGCCTGGTGAGGAAATGGAAGCGACGATCAGAGGGTGAGGAATCGGCATGGTCCACTGATGTAAGACAGCAATAGGGATCACTCACGAACAAGCCGACACACTGTAATCGATTTGTTGGTAACAGCAAGTGGAACCAAATTTCCCCTGCAGATGGGTGCAATCCTCCGTGCCTTCTTCGATCGCGTTGTCGGTGAAGTACCAGTCAAAACTTCCGCAAGAAACGCCTTTCTTCCCGTCGAATTCTACGTAACCATCCCAGTCTATTTGTTCGTGCTCCTTGCACAGGCTGCATTTGTCAAAACAGCAGTACGGGCCGAATTCGGCTTTCGACGAAGTGCACTCCTCGGTCACATTGCTGGCGCGGTTGGCAAAGAAGTTTGCGACGTGCTCGCACGTTTCTGTCTCTCCGCTGAAGTCGACTTCGAGTTCTTTTCTCACGGACCCTTCGTTGCATAAAACGCATGGGCTGAGAATTGGGTGGCAATCCAATATGACGTGTGAGATGAATGCGAGCAAACTTGAGTTACAACGAAAATGGCTTGGCATAAAGAATTCTGGAGACTTACACATCAGGTGCATCGTAACAGCACGGCCCCGAAAACTGCGCTTGCATGTCCTGACAGGTACTGGAGTTTTTGGCAACGTCAGTCGTCCTTACTGTGTGTAGTTGTTGGCATGAGATGGTTTCGCCATCGAGCTCGATGCTTTGCTCGAAGTCCTGGAGTTGGTTTCCCCCACATACTGTGCACTTCTTGTAGCAGCACTGGTCGAAAATTGCTTCCTTCGCAGACGAACATATGTCACTTTCAGATTCTATCCTTCGAATCAAGTAGTCGCTGGAGTGACAGACAATAAGCACTCTAAGCTGAAAAAAAACAAAATCGGATGGCGCACGTGCACTGATCTTCACTCACTACACATCCGAACAGTTCGTGGCCGAGCCCCAGAAATTGACCTCCACGCTCGAGTATGCATCCAAGAAAAGTGTATCTGTCTGGCACAAATTACAGGCTTCGACAGGAGGTGTGTAACAGCAGAAGTCGCGGTACGAATCTTTCATGTCTGAGCACATGTCTGTACCCTCCTCAATTTCGTTTCGACCGAAAATTGGCTTCAGGTCACCACATGCGATTCGATCGCCCTCGTACTCTATGACTGCATCCCAATCTAGCATCAAGGTTTCCCCACATACGTCACATAGCTTGTAACAGCACGTTTCGTCCATATTCTGTGGCAGAAGAAAAGGGCTAAGCTGAGAACATCTGCTCGTTGGACAAAGTGAAAGGCCTGCCCTACACTTGTACACACCTCCTTTGCTGAGGAACAGGCGTCGCTGAAATCTTCTTCCCTTTTCAACAAAGCCGTTGCTCTCTTGCAGGTGGTCTCTTCTCCCTCAAAGTCTATGGTTTCATCCCACCGTACGTATTCGGGGCACAATTGGCAGGGAGTAACCGGGGGTGTGAAACAACATAATTCTTGAAAATCGTCCTTGACCGCAATGCACGCATCGCTGTCTGAGTTAACCTCCTCGGCAGCAAATATTGCTTCGATGTCACCGCAAGTCTTTTGTGTTTCTTCGTCAAAATCCACGACGAAATCCCACGCGAGCTGTGCGCCGTCGCAAAGACTGCACTTGTCAAAGCAGCAGGATGAGAAATGTTCATCCTTCGCGGCAAGGCAATCTGGACTGCCCTCCTCATCGGTGTTGAGCATGTTGTCAATTATGCCGCAAGACACGCTTCGGCCTTCGAATTCGGCTTCCTGTGCCCAGAGAAGAGTTTGGACCGTGCCATCCTTGTTGCATAGACCGCACGGTCTATCAAGATAGATGCATTAGAGAATGGACCACTCTCACATAGAAAAGTCATTGGCAACAACTTACGTCGTCGGGAACGTATAGCAACACTCGGAAGAGTACTTTGATTTGATTTCACGACATTGATCTGTTTCTGCTTCAATGAAGTCAGAGTAAAGGGAAGCATCGATAGACGAACATGAGTTGATCTCCTCTTCTTCCTCTCCCTCCCCTTCCGCATTCTCTTCACCGCTGACATTTTCCTCTTCGGCATCGCCTCCTACCTCGTCGAGACGTCTATCTCGAGATTCCTCAAATTCTATCCACCATTTGATCCCCTGTCCCTCACACAAAGAGCATTGCTCATAACAGCATAGGTCAAAGCTAAGACCGCAGCAAAGGGTTTCGTACACAAGGAATCAGGGTTTGTGAAAACAAGAGCAGACCAGCGCCAAGAACAAAAGGGGTAGCTTCTTACAGAGCATCTTGCGTTGTCACGCAATTCTCGCCATCGTTTTCCTCCGGCGCAAGCATCTTATTCACGAGACCGCACGATGCCTCTGTGCCGTCCGGCATGGTCACGTCCAAATCCGACCGAACGTTGTAGTAAACCAGACCCTTCCGGCAGAGGTTGCAAACCACCTCGGGATATTGGTAGCAACATTTGTGCGAGAAATCCAACTTCATGGCATCGCACGTCTCGCTGTCTTTTGAGACCGACAAAAGCAGGCCGTAATCGAGGTCGCCGCAGGTTGTCGACGTGGTGTCCCCGTCGATGTCGACCTCGATCTCAATCCACGATAGCACGCCCTGACTCGTCGTGTCCGGGCAGATTTTGCACGTGTCGCCCACAGCTAGCACGCCTCCTTCTCCGCAGGGCGTGCCGGCAAAGCATGTTTCTCCTCCTTCGCAGTCGTCCGAAGTGCCGCTGGGACATGACCTCGAGCAGGTTGATATCGCGTCGTCCCAATCCTTCCCGCAGAACGCTTGGTTGCTTTGTTCTTCGGTCAGAATGCTTTCGCTGGATCCGTCGGCAGCTTCGCTCCCAGAAAGAGAGGACACTAGATTCGCACTTTGACCACTGCCTGCACTTTGGGTTCCGATCGGCAGCATGTCGATCGCCCAAACCATAGTGCCGCCCAAGCACTTGTTTGATGCGTAGTCGACCTTGGCTTTGAACGACTCGACATTGTCGTACGATATGAGCTGGTCCTCGTCTTTCACCATGATTGCAGAGTAGGTAGCTAAATCCACCGTGACCGAGTCGTATCCTTTCCCTTGACCTCGTTGTTCCCAGTCGTATATTTCCACGAACGGGACGAATCCGTTCGTATCGAGGCATCCGCCCGTCGCAGTCTCGTTGGAAAATTCGTCGAAAGGGCAACCAAGAGCCAAGCAGGTTTCGTTCGCCATGGTATAGGATCGGCCGTAGGCGGGCATCCCCATCACGATTTGAGACGGCGGGACGCTGCTGTTGGTGATCATGTATTCGATGGCCTCGTTGATCCCCCCGATGTCGGAATGGGCGCCTACGATGGGGGGCTCGTCCCATACGCCGTGCAAATCGTACGCCATGACGTTGAAAATGTGGACGGACTCGGCCAGCTTCGTCAGGTCGAAGCCCGCCTCGAACCGAGGGACCGAGGCGGGCATGGCGATGCTCAGCTCGAATTTCTCCGGCGCACCGTCGAAGTATTTCCTGAGCTCGTCGCACAAGAGGACGAGGTTTTCCTTGTCGAGGGTGGCGTTGCCGCCGCGAGTCTCGTCTCCCGGGTATTCCCAATCAATGTCCAACCTTCGCCGATCATGCACGAGGAGAAAACGGCGAGTTGGGCGACAGATGGAGAAAACGAAACAGACATCGACGATGCGGGACGCACGCACCCATCGAAGCCGTACTTCCGCATGAACGCCACGGAGCTCTGCGCGAACTTCATCCTCGATTTCGGCGTCGCGGCGCTGTTGCTGAATCGGTACAGGCGCTCGTTGTCGGGCTCGTTGTGCGTCCAGCCGCCCGCGGCGATCATGATTTTGGTGCCGGGGTACTTATCCCTCAGCTCCATGAACTCTCGGTATTGTCCTCCCTTGATGTCCGCCTCGAAGTCCCAAGGTTCGAGCGTTCCCGAGGAGGAAATGGACGCGAAGGAGAAGACGACGTGCGTGTAGGACGAGGCATCGATGGATTTCGCCGTGAACGGGTTGCAATCTTCTTCGCGGCTGCGGTAGATGAAACGGAAACGTCGGGTAAGGGGGCAGTTCAACAACCCAAGCGGAAACAGCATCAGGGAACCACCGACGCTCTTACTAGATGCTCCAGCTTTGTCGGACGCGAAAGGAAATGGTACGTGGTGAGACAGAGAGTTTCAATTGTCCAAGCAAAGGCCTTTTGAGTCGGCAAAGACCTCACCTTTGCCAATACCCCACGTTGTGCGACATGGTCCCCTCGTCTTGGCAGTACGCGGGAACCTTCTCCACCATCGCGGCGAAGTTGAAGATCCCGACGTCGGGATCCGCCTCCGCCTTCGGAGGGGGCGGCGCCTTCCCGCACGGAGTGTTGGCGAAGCACGATTGACCTCCTTCGCACTCGGCGTTGGTCCCGCTGGGACAGGGCTCGGCGCGCTCGCAATCCGCGACGAGCTCTCCCCAGGACGATCCGCAGAAGAACTTGGACGTGACTTCGTCGTAGTCGGCGGCTTCCGAGGCGACGTCGGCGGCGTCTTCTTTGTCTCCCGAAAGCGGCGTCCATACGGTCGGGGAAGGCGAAGCGCCCGGGCTCGCGGGCTTTCCTCCCGTCGGCCTTTCCTCCGGTTTCTCGACCTTGCAGGGCGTGCCGCTGTAACATTCTTGCTTCTTGGGGCAGTCTGGGTCGAAAACAAAAGTGTGAGTTCGAGCAAGAGGTTCGAGTGCACGGGCAAGAAAAAAACAGACGAATCGCCAGCATGAAATCCGGTCGAGACCCTCGGGATCTCCTTTCAGATAAATTCCCTCGTCGGTCCAATTTCTCGCACCTTTGCTGTCCCCCGACGGGCAGGCCTTGGCGTTGGCGCAATCGATGTCGTCCCAGCTGTCCGAGCAGAAGTACGACTCCTTCAAGTTCTGCAAATGCGTCGCGAGGTCGACGGTGGGCTCCGGCGTCGGATCCGGAGTGGGTTCCCTCGGCGGCGTCGGCCGGTCGGTGGGAGGATCGGTAGCGGGGGTCGGCGGCTTCGGCGCGCCGTCGTTCCAGTCCTCTCCGGAATTGTCGACCCCTCCCCCCGAACCTTGCCCCGATCCCCAGGTTTCTCCCTCGTTGTCGATTCCCGGTGGGCCGTCCGCGTCCCAGGTTTCGCCTTCGTTGTCGATTTGCTGGCTTTGGCCATCGCCCTCGCCGCCAGTCTGCTGTTGTTGGGTTCCCCAGGTTTCTCCTTCGTTGTTCACGTCGACGTCTTGGCTCGGATTCCCGGCGCTTTCCGGCTGCGGCTGCGGCAGAGAAACGACGGCGGCGGCCTCCGGCGACCTCGTCGGCGGGTCCGGAGTCCTCGTCGGTCGCTCGGTCGGTCGAGGCTGCGGCTCGCTGCAATCGATCAAGCTGGAAAAGCAGCTCTCTCCCTCGGGGCAGTCGCTGAGAGAAGAAATTCCAAGCGAACGTCGGGGATTGAGAGGGCAAATAAGTCGGATCAAACGCGAGGAACCGACCGAAAGGACATCGCCTCGACGGCAGCGCCGCGAGGAGAGGCCGAGGGGAATACTACTCAACTTGTCGTCTCCCGAGGGGCAGGACGCGCTGACGCCGCAAACGATCCCGTCCCACGCCGCGGCGCAGTGGAACTTCCCCTTCTGCCCCTCCAACAGACCGTACAAGTCCGTCGGAGGATCCGTCGCGGGCTCCGACGCGGGCGCGTCCGGATCGCGTCGCGTGGGAGATCGCGTCGCGGGGGAGGGCGTCGGCTTATCCTCCTCCGAGGTCGGAGGCGCGGCAGTGGGCTCCGGCGGCGCGCGGGCCTTGCAGGAGTGGACGAAGGCCCAGCAGCTGTGCGAGGGGTCGGAGCACTCGTCGCTGTACCCGGAGGGACAGGGCTGGTGGCAGTTCGTCTCGACGTCGTTCCAGTCCACGCCTGCCGGGGGGCGTTCGATGGGGTGAGGTGGATGGGTGCGGTTTGGTATCCGTCGATGTTGCAGGCCATCCTCGTGATGGCGCGCTCGCGAGCATGCCCTCATTTGAACTCTGGGCCATATCGTCAAAACCGACGCGCTGGACTACAAAGCGGCACGCCGGCACCGGAGCAACCGGCCACATCGACGCGTTCCAGTGGCGACGACTCACCGCAATAATACGTCGCCAGCAGCTCCTTCGCCACGACTCCGGGGGGCAGCGTCGGCTCGATCGTCGGCGCCGCGCTCTCCGTCGGCGCCGGAGAGATCGTGGGCTGATATTTCGAATAGTCGATCCCGCCGAAGACCGGGACTCGTCCCCCCCCCGGTCCCGGAACGTAAATCGCGAACGGAGCCGGAGTCGGGAGTTCCGTCGGCCGCGACGTCTGGATGCCCCGTTCCTCTGAGCACGACGTGAACGCCCAGCATTCGAATTCGGCGGGACAGTCCGCGGAGTTTCCGGAGGGACAGCGCATCCCGCACGATTCGTCGGCGTGGGCCCACGAGGTGCCGCAGAAGAAGGTGAGGCTGGGATCGTTCGCGTCGTAGGTGGGCTTGTCGGCTGTTCTCGCGTTTTTTTTCGGTCGCGCGAGAAGTCACATTGAGCGTTCGGCAGGTTCAGTTCGAGTTGCGTTCAGCGTTGCGTTCCAAACGAAGAGAAATGAGAATTGCCGCTCCGTCGACCGATTATGAACTCACTCGGCTTCTTCGTGACCGTCGGCTCGTTCGTCGGGACGAACGTCGGGGAGAACGTCGGCTCGATCGTGGGCTCCGGCGTGGGACTCTTCGTGGGCGTCGTCCCGATCGGGCTGTGTCGCGTATCGTCGCGTCGTCGTCGTTCGTTCGATATCGTCGTGGTCGTTGGCAAAAGATACGTCGAAGCGTCAAAGGGTCAAAGGGGGTCGGTGCGTCAAAATGTCCAAGCGAAAACCGAGAACGACGACGACGACGGCTCTCGCTCTTACCTCCCCGTGGGCCTTCGCGTGGGAGCGGGCGCCGTCGGGTTCGGACTCGGGACGTCCGTCGGAAACGGCGTCGTGGGCGGATTCGTCGCGTAGTGATCGCACGGAGTCTGGGTCCAGCAGAATTCGTTCGCGGGACAATCGCGATCGTCTTCGCAGTGCGCCTTGTACACGCAGTTGTCCCTCGCCTTGGACGATGCGGTCGAGAGGGGGGAATGCATGGTTCGGATGCGAGGCAAAATGACGGTCGAGAGGGGCAGGGAGGTCGGAACGGGCGAATCGAGGAAGAAAGAGACGATGCGGATGTACGCGCGCGCATAGTGCGAAAGGGAAAGTGCTCGAATAAAACTCACGTCCGTCCAAAAGGCTCCGCAGAACGAATACCGGTGCATCGCCTGCTCGGCGCTCATGCTCGGCTTGTTCGTCGGCCTTCGCGTGGGCTGACGGGTCGGACGCGTCGTCCCGCCCAACAGGACGTCGTAATATCCCGGGACTTCGTCGGGGGGGATCGGCGCCGGCGCCGGCATCATCGCCGGAGCTTGGCCGTCCGATCCGCCCGAGCCCGGCTCCCACCACGGATCTGCGACGTCCACGACGCCGCCTCCGTCGCCGGCGGCTCCTCCTCCTCCTCCGCCTCCTCCTCCCACGCCTCCGTCGTCGTCGCCCTGCTGCGGCGCCGCGGCCTGCTGCTGCGCCGCCGCGGCCGCTTCCAATTTCGCCTTCTCGATCTGCGCCAGCGTCATCCCGTCCATGTCGGCCCGATGGCACTTGGAGAAGGCGAAGCACAGCTGGTCGTCGGGGCAGTCGTCGTCGGATCCGGAGGGACACCACACTTCGCACCTGATCGATGTATGGGATGCGGGGGGGGGATGATGATGCGGGGGAAGAAGACGATCAGCGCAACGCCCTCGCAGAACACCCTCGCCGTCGCTCCGGTTCCCAGAATTTGCCTTCGCCATTCGCCGATACTTTCCCGGAACACCCTGATGACTGACATGGGCGCGAGATATTCTGGCCTCACGTTGCAATGATGGCTCGGTGCATGTTGCTTCGTGTGGTAATCCCCCCTGTTCGTCGGCCCCGGCCTCCAGAAAAATCCGAAACCGGCCCCCGGCTCACCGAGCGGTCGCGCAGCCAGTGGAACCTCATGTCCACGACCCTTCGTGCGCTCGGGGATCACGCCCCATCCGCCGCGGCGTCGTGTCCGTCGGCGCCGGCGCGGACGGCGGTCGGTGGGGACGCCCCGAATTCCTCGAGGAGTCGCGCGGACGCGCGCGACCCTCGCGCGGCGTCGATTGTGCGGCGCGCCCCGGCTCCGCCCTCCGCCGCGGACGACATTCGCCGCGTTGTTTCGCCCTCGAACGTAACATGGGGAACGAATTTCGTTCCCCCTCGAGGTTTCGACGGAAATTATGCCCGAGACTCTCGCGCGCTCTCTCTCTGCGGCGCGTCTCTCTCTCTCTCTTTCTCTCTCGCTCGCTCTCACGCACACAAACGCACACAATCTCGTCCTCCCCACGAGAGAGAGAGGCGCCGTCGAACGAATATAATACGCACTCACCGTCCCTGCGCGTCGTCCCAATCGTACCCGCAGTAATACTTGTTCAACTTGCTCCCGTAAACGACCGGAGCGGGAGTCGTCGGACTCGTCGTGGGACTGGGCGCCGCGGGTGCCCTCGTCATCATACGAGCGTCGCACGGCGTATTAAAAAAGCAAATCTGTCCTGCGGGACAATCGTTCAAACTTCCCGACGGACAGTGGGAGGAGCACGTGGAGATTGCGTCGTCGTACCCCCGTCCGCAAAAGTAGTGATCGGTCTTGTCCTTACTGGGACGAGCCAAGTCCACGTATCCCCCGGAGGCTTCGGCTCCCACCCCCGACGCTTGCAAGTTGCTCGCGCCCACCGTCCCGTGGAGTTCGTCGAACGCTTCTCCGTGGCCGTATCGGGTGTCGCACTCGGTGAACGCCCAGCATTGATGGCCCGGCAAGACGCACTCGTCGCTCTGTCCGGAGGGACAATTCTGACGTTGTTCGCAGGAGGAGGAGGCTTCGGCCCACGAGGAGCCGCAGAACATGTTGGGACCGTAGGTCGACCCGGGACGGTTGGTGTTGTACGCGTCTTCGAAGGCGTCCTCCGCCCTCCTCCGCCCGCCAGTCGGTCGCGTCGCTTCCCCCTCCTCGAACGCGTCCGCGAGGCGTCGACGCCTCGCCGCCGCGGGGGAGCCTTCGCGCGCGCCGGCTCCGCCGCCGGTTCCGCTCCGCTGCGCCTCCAATTGATCAACCTGCCACATGACGTGCCTCTTCTCGGCCAAGCTCCTTGCTATCGTCGCATAGACGGGCGACTCTCCCTCCAGCTCCAGGAGCAGCCGCGCTCGCCGTCGGGAGTCGTCCGAACCGCGCCTCCGCCTCCGGCGCCGATCACGAGGCGATCCGGAGGTCGGACGTCGCCGTCCGCGGGCCCATCGCCTCCACGCCTCCGCTCTCCGGACCTCCTCGTCGTCGTCGGTCCCGAACCCGACGCCGCGGACGACGGCGGCGGGGGGAAGCTGGGGCGAGGGCGCCGACTGCGCCGGAGGACGCGCCGCGGACGACGACGTCGCGCCGGCGAGGATCGGGACCGGGAGGCTCGCCAGGAGGAGGAGGGGGAGCGCGACGGACGGCGCCGTCGCGATCGAGCGACGGGGGGACGACGACATGACGACCGACGACCGTCTCTCTCTCGTGCGACGACGCCTGCGATCGGCTGCGATCGGAGGGACACCCCGACGCCCGAACACCGGTCTTTCGACGCGACGCGACGTTAGCCCGATGCCAAATTGGGGAATGAGAGGCTGGGGGGGGCGAGCCGGGAAGAAGCGCCGGAGATGAGAGGGAGCGGGCGACGGCGCGACGGCGGCGGCGGAGACGAGCGGAAGGCCGAAGAGCTCCAAAGAGTGGGCCACCGGAGGTCGGACGGAGGGGGGGAGGTACCTACACTTAGTGTGGAGTCAGTCAGTCAGACAAAAAATGGAGGCTGATCTGTGGGTACCGCTAGGCCTTTCAGTCAGCGGGCACGTCGGCGAATGCTCTCTCCCGTTTCGAATCTTATTTGCATGGATAGGTAGGGTATCTGACGATGCGCAATCCGCCCGCGAAAATGGGGCCGCTGGTAGGAGAAGGGCTGGGCTGTGTGGCGAATGGCGAAGCAGACACGGTGATGCCAGGGGAATACCTACTTAGGTAGGTATGCAGGGTAATGGTGCATGTCTCCTCCAGCTCTGGCCTCCTCCTTACTTCTCTTCTCACTCCACCAAGAGACTCTCCGACTGTCTGCATTCCTTCTTCTGCTTTCCTGCGGACTCTTCTTCTAGTTCATTTCGGATTCCAACCTCCGCGGCCTCCGAGCAAAAGAACAAACATTCAAACGGGCAATGCAAAAAAATAGATGCAACAATACACATCTAGAGACAAAACCCACACGATAGATCCCCCCAAACTGCTTTCGCAAACGTCGGGTGCCCACAACGCGACGCGATCTCCGTCCTTCGTCGTCTTGGGAAAGTATTTCGATGCATATCTCTGGAAACAAAACCCCGCCGGACGGAACCCCCAAAACTGATTTCGCAAAAAATGCCACACGTGCCCACGGCGCGATCCCCTCCTTCGTCGTCTCGCGAACCTCTCGGTCCTTTGTCGACTATCGCAAGCGTATATAGTTTCCGTCGAAGGCCCGTCCGGTTTTCGGGCATCCCATTTGTTCGTGCAAAGAGATCAAACTGACTTCGGGCTCTCTTCCCTCCCCAAAATACGTTTGGACCGAGCGGAAACAAATCGGCGTTGGGGGTGTGCAGAGCGGAGACGAAGGACGGGCCTCGCAATGTCGCCATGATGTGCTTCCTGTTTTTATGTGATGGTACATCATTGTGGATCCATTTGAGTTCAAAACGTGCGACCTTCTTAGGCAGTATCTCAATAGCTTCATATTATCTCTCGAAAATGGCCAACTCCATCAAAGTATGACAATCTCCCTCACTAACATCATTGATTGGATCTATCCCATGGCATTCCACAAGTTGATTGTCTAAATAAAGAAGCCAATCAAACATATGCCAAGCTCCTTCCCATTGCTTTTGTTGGTTGCCGTACGTGGCTTGCTCATTTTAGTTTTCAATATTATCCTCTGCTCACTCTTTATTGTCATCCCAACGACATTTGGATTATTTATTAAGAAAGGCACGCCATAGGGCTAAGTACATACAATGCCGAGTTTCTTGTTGTACAATGCTTTCCAAATCGCACTGGGAATATTGTTGATGATTCAAAGCACCAATAATCAAGTAGCAGTAACAGTTAAGAGCTGCAAGATGATTGATGGTTATCTAAATATGATGACTTTAGATCTATTTTCATTGGAATTTGATAAATGAAAGTGAATGGCTGTGGAATCTTTATCGCATGTGATCACGAAAGAATTATCGGTGACGATTCCTTCCAATAGGGCAATATCAACTTTCTATGGATGATGTATCCTTATGGCAAGTTTTATTTACCCTAGGGAAGAAATTTCCGTAGGGTAATATCGATATTGCCATAGGGAAACTTCTTCCATAGGGTAATACATGTGACTTTAAGTGCTTGATGTGTGATCAGAAGATTGATATTTTGGCGGAGCAAAAACTTCTCTCCTAAACAAAAACTTCTTTCCGGCGCAAAAACTTCCGTCCAATGTCAAGAATAGAATGTCCTAGGACACATGACCTGATAGTAGGTATCTCATTCCAAAATGAAAACGAGAAGATGTGCACGACATGCAGATTGATGCTACAACTTCAGTATGGCACCATATGTTAGAAAGAGAAATGTCAAAAAATACCTCCATCTTGATCGTAGATCATACTAAAAACCACGTAAGGTATTCCTACGTTTTGATGTTTTTCTATCTTGTCTCATCGCATCCACGAAGATTCAGGCGATGAATGTGTAAGTACTTAGAGAGGTTGATGTCCCAGGTCATGCATATGTTTTCACGGCGGAGGTCAAATTTATTGAGATATCATTTTGTACAACTCGGTCATTATGCGCGTATTTTCCAAGCGGTACAAAATGATATATCGATGAAAGTATCGTACAAAGGCCCGGGTTCGATCCCCGGTGGGGCGTTCTTCGATATGGTCATTTTCATCGCCGGTCGTCGCCAATGCGCGTGCACACAGTATCCTTCTATCGTGGGGTACGAACAAATCCAAAGCACCGGATGGGTGGCCCCCCATCAATCTGGTTAATGGGCCTCCGTACGATACTTTTATTGAGATATCATTTTGTACCGCTCGGCCAATACGCAAGTATTGGATTGGCCGAGCGGTAAAAATTATATCTCAATAGAATTCCTACGTATAGTAGAAATTCGTAGCACGGTCTGGACTCTACGGCGCAAGATCTATTGTTGGTATTTTTCAGGCCTTCCTACAATACATTACACTATCCCGTGTGTAAATGAATAATATTTTACCTATATCTGACAAAGCATTCGCATCATAGTATTACCCCTTTTTTATTTTTTTTGGTCATGGCCATGGCCAACCTCCCGCCAGTTTGGCAGACATGAAGCGTGGTGGCGGCCACATGGCTCCTGCCCAATGCTCCCTTCCATCAAATTGATGCCAAACATCAGTGGGAGCAAGACTATATGTTTACCTCGGGGATAAGCAGAGAAGAACTATACTTCTATAAAATTATTTCTACCCTGATGGTGATCGATTGGATTGACCGTTGCATCCGCCTGAGATGATATATCAGCGCCGTGGACGGCTTTCAGTCCTCCCCATGCATGTGGGGAAGGCCTCAGAGACGTCACATAGCGCCATAACTTAAACACACGGCAGTATTTAGTTCTATAGTCAATCAGCTATGAAAAACATACAGTTATTTTTATGCAGTTTCATGTCCAAGTTACTGGCAGCCCTGGTGCCCCCTCCCGGAGGATCACCGAGCCAAATCAATAGCCGATGATCTCAGCTATCGAAATGTGTGCGGGGGGTGATATCAAAGCGCCATCAAGCTGCAGCGCGGATGTTGGCACAGGAGACACCATAGTTTTGCTATCTTTTGTCTCGTCGTATGTTGTCGGGTTGGTGTGTTGCGTGACACGTGGTCGGTGGTTTTATCTACCTCTACCTACTATATAATGGAGTAAGCAAATAAAAAGAGATTCGACCAATTAGCACCCTCAACTCTCCACCCCAAAGCGCGGTCAGATCACTGCCAATGTTCGATGTCAAAGCAACGTCCCAATCCTCTCTTTGTGGGGATTAGGACTTCATTTTTATCCTTGCAATTGGATGAGTTCACGGGGTTGAAAGGTTGTGGATAAGACAGTCCAATTTTGGCGGTCAATTCATCTATTCTGGTATCGAGCAAGAGAGAGATTTTTGTTGACCGTTGGTCGTGCAGCTCAACATGTTCGTGGATGAGCTAGTAGGACAACAAGTCTGATGGAATAGAGCTCTGAATTGCATTGAAGCTGAGGGAAACAAGGTTTTTATTAATCAAAAACTAAGAAATCTGGCTATCTAGTTTAATAGCCAAGAATAATATTTTTATTCTTCAGGAATCATGACTTCCTGATTTCTACAAGATTTTAACATTATTATTACCACTTCGTTCTCGATCGAAGCTTCCACTTCATTCTCGATCAAAACTCGTGCCAACGAGACATGGCCGGTCTGTCTGTCGTCTCGCTTGCTCGCGTCGCACGCGCTGACCCCGCCAACAGAGGAGTTGGATAGAACGCACGTACGTATGTGCGTTGTGGCAGGTACGTACATACCTAGGTATTGCTCACATCGATCAGTCGCAAAACCAGGAGCGGCGCGTGGTTGCGGTCGGATCGACGTTTTTGCTTTGATCGCAAGAAAGAAGAAAATTTTTTGGAGGACAGAAAGATCGTTCTTTCGCGTTCTGTCACCAATGGCAGCAAGAAATTCCTTCATTTAGCAAGATGTCACGATTACATTGAAATTTAAAATATGAAGGTGTTCGTGTATTTTTTGGTGAAAGCTTCATATTTCAGTTTCGCCACAATTTTCAAAAGAAGGGTTTTTCAAAACTATTGCCTTTCTACGTAGGGACTGGTACAAATTCTACGGCGATTCGAAAATATCAACATTTTGAAAAACTTCGCCTAAAACATCGGAGTTTGATTTTTCCATCACTTTTTGAAAAAAAACATCACACTTTTAAATTGTCACGAATTGCTTTCTTTCGAAAAAATTGATGCCATCATTTTTTGAATATGAAAGTCTAGCTTGTTTTGGAAATCCATCGCGATCCGTTCATCAAAATATCGAATTAGTATCTGGTTATTTCCAAACGTTTTGGATGGGAGCAGGTGCTAAACAAACTTCGTGGGATCACAGGCTCTTTGCCAGAGTGTCCTTGGAACACTCTTTCTTGTAAGTTAAAATTCACAAAACTAGCACACTGGTGGTGTCAGCGGCCGGCTACCGTCATTTGTATCCTGGTTGGTGAGCAAAAAAATTGAGGGAATTGATATATTCGTGTATGAACATGATTGACAAGTAGAAATTCAAATATTTCAATTCTCCATTGCTGGAAACTATGATTTGTTTCCCGACAGTAATCGCCGCAGATAGATGATTTTTCTTGAAAAGTGTCCACTTCTTACTCTTACCAACTTTCACTTTGATTCATTTTGTGATTATAAAAAACAGCATTCCCTCAGGTTCAATGGCCGTAAAAGATGGGAACCCTAGGCGTCATGGTTGGTTGGTGGGTGGGGGTGGGTATGATCCATACATACCTACCTACTATTGCTACCTTTGCCTTTGATAAAACATATGCAAGGCAAAAAATATCCTGAATATACATGTGAAATTCATCACAAGAAGAAGATATTTTTACTGATTCCTACGGTGTCGGAAAGTTAGACTTTGAAACCAATGCCAGTGAAAGAAATATACAACATTACACAGGTATGAAGACTACCGTAAGCCAAACTATGTATTATTATAGGGAATCGATTCTTTCAATTTTTACATAAGCCATTCCCGCTTGTCAAAATAAATGTAGCTCGAACCATTTTTCAAAAAAACCGAAAATTATATTTGCGGCGACACTTTGGAATTTTTCATACAAATGAATGGCACTGTCTTTATGGACTATTGGACTTTGATGACGATGTACGCTTTTGTCGTCTCCCCGAGAAGCATATTATTTCCCTCCTTATGCACCAGTTAGATCCCTTTTGTGTCATCAGTAGCCTCGGGGTTTCTTCTCGATCTTGAGCTTATGCACAAGGCCATCACCATGACGGAAGGAGCTTGTTTCAATCCCTTTGCCATCTTCCCACAGCAACGACACCACTAAGGCGACAATCATCTGTGGCACAGCTCCTTTGGCTGCGACGGCCGTCCAAACCGCAGTAGCAGCATCGGCCTTGCCTTGCAGATGCTTGAATATTTCCAACGTCATGGGCCCCAGTTAGTACGTTGGGATTACTCATCCATGCTGGGACTACAGTTACAGCCACCTAGAGAGAAACCTGGGGAGAAAATATGTAGACGGCTCGGACGGATGACATCTTCTCTACAACATGGAGGGGCACACCCGCCGTGGAACCACGGCCTTGGCATGAGAGATGGAAAGGGCCATGGAAACAGCGGGTGGTGGGGTCTGTCCCGGTCCTGATTCTCGGGTACATCAAAGATCAACATTCCTCTTGTGCATGGCCATATATCCCCCATCATCATCATATGCCGACGACGTCAACGTGATACCAAATGCATTGAATATAATTTCACCGATAGTCGATCCGGTAGGTGAAATCACGGTAAAAATCGCTAAGTAGAAATTTAGCACCAACGGCCAAAAACAACAGTACTATTCCTTCGTGCCCCATACGGGGGCCGCGGCCGCTCCTGCCTCCCGACCCCTCGATCGTCACCATGGCGGCTACCCCCCCCCCCTACGGGTCAAATCTCTGGAGGACCTCGAAGCCGAAGGCGACTGGTTCACCGCAGAACAGGTTCTCGAGGCCATTGTCGAAACAGCCCGCCGAAAACGCGATGCAAAACGGTTCACGAGAACCGAAGAACCGGCCATCGACCAGTTCCGAGAAGTTGGCCCGTCCGCCTCCCGGGCTGATACAAGCGACGAAGCCGGCCCCACCTGCTCTGACTCCTCGTTCTCTGAGGGCAAGGAGTATGAGGCCGACGAGGACCTGCGGGAGGACGTAGCTGGAGCTTTTCTCGTCGGAGGAGACGTAAGGCGAGTCGGGATGTGGAAAAATGGGGGAGGGGTCGTCGGAACCAGACGAAGGCTTATCCGAAAACTAGATGCCTACTTGGTCGAGGATCCCAGGGACTTTACAATGTGGGAGTTGGAAATGATCGAGGTCGACATCTTTGAAGGAGGGAAACTTCTGGGGCAAATGAAACAGGACGAGCTAATGGGCGGAACAAGGCTGATCGAACGCAGATGACAGCACGACCAAGAATCTCTGAAGATCGCGAGGTACAAACAAGAGCGGGAACGGTTCAAAACCACCGGCATTGACGGAGGCATGGATGCCTATGTGAGCGTCCGTAGGGAAGAGGCTATTGCGAGCGGGTATCAAGGGACAAAGCTCAGGGAGTATTTGAAATGGCAGGAGGAAATCTACAGCTCCAAGCACGAGCCAATAAAAACTCTTGACCCAAGCAACCCCATCGAGGAGAATCGAAGAAAGGAAGTCTCAGAGAAGACATTCATCGAGTCCTTGAACGATCGAGTCCATGAGCGAGGACACGTTGGGATCACCAAGAGAAGACAAGAGGCGCGGCAACAACGGCAGATCAGCGAACTAGAGGAAAAGATGCGAGTAGTTGAGGATCTGTCTCAGAGCAATGCTATAATAGAGCTGATGTGGGAGACGATGCAAGAGTGCTTAGAAGACGGAGATGACGATCTCATGATAGCAGACGAAGACGAAAGATACAACGAGGAGGCAAACATGGAGTTCAATCAGGTTGGAGCCATAGAATAAGAAGAACAACTGGGGGTCATGCACAACGATAAGGCAAATGCAGCTGGTGCGATAGCGAGCCCTATCATGTCACTTCCGAGAGTCAACGGGAAGGTAATGGAAGTGGACATTAACACAGAGTGCAAGGATGGAGACCACAGAGAGGATATTGGAGCCGTCACTCCCGACAATGAAAGCCTCGCAACACACGACATTAGATGGGAAATGAGAATCGAAGTAGACCAGGCGAGCCAAGTCAGAGCGGCTGGAACGACAGCGGATTTGGATCACCATCCATTTAGTGACACAACGAACATAGTCCCTACCGTCTGCCCGACGTCGGAGGCAGAAACAGAATCTTGGAGCGATGCGGCCGGTGCGACAGCGACTCCAAGTTGCCCCTCCACACAATTGTATATCCCCTCAATTGGTGAAGTGGTTAGACGAACGATTCTTAGAAGTGAGGCCCCAGGTTCGATTCCCGGTGCGAGGCTGCACTTCGGTGTAGGAGCTACCCGCATTGTCCCCCCAGACTCGGAAGCTCGGGGAGCTTCTTCGAAGAGTTCAAC
>JALLPA010000077.1:0-22488 GCA_036939895.1 Thalassiosira exigua
AACGACATTGTTAGTCTCAATTGCAAATGATAAATATGAAAAATGACAAACACATACCCGAATCCCTCCAAGCCGAGACGACCTCCCCGTCCCATCGCCCCCCCTTGTCGTCCCATCATCCCCCGAGGGGCCGCGGGGCATGCGCTGGCGGCCAAGGCATCCGCCGAACGCGCAACGACGAACGCGCAACGACGAGGACAGCGGCGGGGGGGACGACGAAGGCGAGGAGGACACGACGGACGGGCGACGGCGGCGAGGACGAAGGCGAGGACGACGACGGCAAGGACGACGACGGCGAGGACGACGGTAACCCAGACGACCCAGACCCCAGACCTCGACAGGCAATGACGCCGGCCTCGCCCGACAGGCAATGACGCGGCCGGCCCGCCGGCCGACCTCGACAGGCAATGACGCGGCCCGGCCCGCCCGGGCCCGACCCCGCCCCGACAGGCGACCTCGACAGGCAATGACGCGGCCCGACCGCGCCGGCCTTCGACAGGCAATGCCGACCTCGACAGGCAATGACGCGGCCCGGCCCGGCCCGCCCGGCCCGACCCCGCCTCAATGACGCAGCGGACGACGACTCGGACGGCGACTCACTTGGCAGCGCCGAAGGGCGGCGACGACGGCGGACTCGGGGGGCCACGGGGCGGAGGATAAAGTAAGTGGACGAATTAATGTCAGGTGCCTTCTATCTCACGCACACTTTTGAAGTGTAATTTCTGACCAGGGCTTCCGCGGCGCCGAGTCCCGCGACGAGTCCGACAGCGACGAATAATTCTTTTTCACGAAGTGTCGTTCGCTAGCTACAATACCGCTGTCCAATCGATTCGCCGACATCGCCGATTACGATACCGACACGTTCTAGGTGACCACCTAACCTCCACTCTCGGCCATTTCCGCGCGCAGCAACACACGTTCCAGCTGACCACCTCCGCTCCAATCGACGACATTCGCCCTCTCTCTAGGTAGATACACTACTTACCACGACTGCGACGCACGCCTCTCGGGCGGCAAACAATCGACGCGGCGTCGGCGGGCGGAGGAGCCGCGGAACCGCTCGGCAGGAGGGGGGATCCCGGGCATCCATCGGGGCGGCGGGGAGAAGGCACGGGCAGCAGGGGTGGCAACTTCTTGGCGGGCAAGAGCTTGGCAGAGAGGGGATAGGAGTAGGAGGACCAATGGGCGGTCCCGGAGGAGGAGGAGGATGGGCCTCCGCCTCCGCCTCCACAACGTCGGGCGGGCGGGAGGACGCCATCGAGACCTTGATCGACATGGACCCCCGGGGCGTCGCGCACCGCGTCGCGCGGGTCATGGTGAGCCGTGCCGTCGTTCGCGGGTCCCGCGTCGGTCGTTCCCCTCTCTCTGAGCCCTTTCGCAGTTTCGTTCGCTCATCGCCCCCCCCCTCGTCGTTTGCGTTCGCCCCCCTGCCCCTACCTTTCTCTCCGCATCGTCCGACAGGAGGCGGGGCCGACCGCCGCCCTCCGCGCGCGCCCCCGCCGCGTCTCCGACTGGGCGCTGTTCGACGCCGCCCGCGCCTTGGGACAGCGGCACGAGATCTCCGTCGACGATCCGGCCGCGTCGGATCCCCGTCGTAGTTCCGAGGGGGGGAAGAAGGGGAAGAAGGGGAAGCGAAATGACGCAGAAGGGGAAGACGCCGAGGGCGAGGAAGCGGCTGAGGCGCCGCCTCGTCCCCCCTCTCCGCCCCCCCTGCGCGCGGGGTGGGAGGACCGCGTCCTCCGCCACCACGACAAGCTCGTCCGCGCTCGGAACCGCGCCGCGGGAGCGGGAGGAGGAGGTGCGGGAGGAGCAGGAGGAGAGGGAGCCGCCCGCCCCCCCGCCGCAGCGAGGGGGGAGGATCCCCCCGCCGGCCTCGCATCCGACGCGCTCGAGGGAGGAGGAGGGGGAGGAGGAGGAGCGCCGGTCCCCCCTCCCGCCCTGGTGGCGATCCTCCGCCAAGCGTTCGGCACCCCCTCCTCGCCCGACCTGCGGGACCTGCTCGACGACGCGCGGACGGCCGGGAGGGGAGGAGCCGCCGCGGGGACGGGGACGACGGGGGGAACCGGCTCCGCGAAGGGCTCTACCGAAAACGCGCTGCCGTCGCTCCTCAAGGCGATCTTGGACCATCCCGTCTTCGCCCCCGAAGGGGGCAGAGAGGGATCGCCTCCCCCCGCGACGAAGAAGGGGGCGCCGTCCGACGCGCCGTCGTCGCGGATCGCGATGCGGAGGGATTGGAAGGCGCTGTTCGCGAGCGCGAGCGCCGTCGCCGCGGGAGGGGACGACGACGAGGAGGAGGAGGCGACGGGGCGGGTGTCGTCCGCGGGGCGCGCCGTGGGGCGCGCCGATGGCGCCGGCGATATCGCGACCTCGGCCGCCGCGACTTCCCCCCTCGCTTCGCCCGCGGCCGTCCCCGCGTCCGAGGAGGAGGAGGAGCGCGGGAGCGACGGGGGGCGACGGAGCCTCCCCCCGGCGCGCCCTCCTCCGGCCAACCTCGAATCCGTCCTGGGGAGGGCCGTCCGACCCGTGGCGACGCGATCGGCCGGCGGCGGCGGCGACGACGCGCCGACGCGCGCGCGAGGCCTCCTCGCGGCCGCGCTGAGCGTCTTGGCCGAGCGGGTCGCGGGAGAAGGGGGGCTCGAGGGCCTCCGGGGCCTCGCGCCGGGAGAAGTCTCCGCGGCGTCGTCCTATGCGGCGTCCGCGCCCTCCTCCTCCACCGACGCGTCGCCCGAAGCGTCCTCGGATCCCTTCGCGTCGACGGTGCAGGCGGGGGCCCTCCTCGCGGCCCTCCCCCCGGCCGCGAACGACGACGACGACGAGGTCCCCCGCGAGTTCGTCCTGGACCCCCGCCTCCTCCGCTACTTCGCCGAAGCCTCCTCCGCCTACGAGGAGCGGATCGAGGTCCGGAAGGCCGACCTCTTCCGAGGAGGGCGGAGCGGCGGCGGCGGCATCGGCGCCTCCTCGACGTCCCTCCCCCCTCCCTCCTTCTCCTCCTCCTCGTCCTCCTCCGCGCCGCCGCGGGGGATCCTCCGGACCCCGTCCTCTCGCTTGGGCGGCGGGGGGCCGATTCCGCCCCCGCGCCGCTTCGGGGGAATAGGGGACGACGAGGAGGTCGTCGAGGACGTCGCGGACGCGATCGCGGACCTCGCCGCGACGTCGCGCGGCGGTTCCTCCGGGTCGATGCCGGGCCTGTCGAGCCGGGGACGGTCCGCGAGCGAGTCGGTCGCGTCGTCGTCCGACGAGGGGCGGACGAGGAGGCGCGAGGAAGAGGAGGAGGAGGAGGAGGAGATGGCCGCGGCCGCGAGCGTCTTGCTGGGGAACATCGCGGGGCTGGTGGCGGGGGAGGCGCGGAGGCTGGAAGAGGAGGACGACGACGACGACGACGACGCCATGGACGTGGTGGACGCGGAGGAGGAGGAAGATGGGGGAGGAGAGAGCTCGGACGAGGATGACGACGAGGACGACGAGGAGGAAGAAGACGAAGAGTACGAAGGGGACGAGCATGGCTCGGAGGAGGACGAAGAGCTGCATGTCGGGGGAGCGGAGGAGCACGAAGACGGCGATAACGTCGGCTTGGGCCAGGCAGATGGCGAGGAAGCTGCTCAAGAGGACGAGGGCGAAGAAGACGACGACGACGAAGAAGATGATGACGATGGCATAGAGGATGAGGAGGAGGAAGAGGAGGAGGACGCAGACCTTCGACGGGCCCTGGCCTTGAGCCTGCGGGCCGCGGCCGGCGGCGGCGGCGACAATGGCGAAGACGGCGGCGGGGAGAGCGCTGGGGCGGAGGCGAGTGCCGAAGTTGAGGCCGAGGCCGAGTCTTCCGAGCGGGCGGAAGATACGACCGGCGATGGCGCCGCGNGCCGGCGGCGGCGACGACGGCGGCGACGACGGCGGAGGAGAGCGCTGGGGCGGAGGCGAGTGCCGAAGTCGAGGCCGGGGCCGAGGCCGAGTCTTCCGAGCGGGCGGAAGATACGACCGGCGACGGCGCCGCGACCTCGACCGTCCCCGCCGCCACCCAGGACGCCTCGCCCGCCAAGGTCCGCGACGACGATCCCCCCAAGCCGGCGGAGGCGGAGGGCGACCCGACCGCCCTCCCCCCCCTGCCCCCGGCGCCCCCCCTCTCCCTCCTCCCCGGACGCGACGGACGACCCTTCCGCGCCCGCGAGGGGGAGACGGACGAGGACGCCAAGGCGAGCGAGGGGCCGGCCGGGGCCGGCTCCGTCCCGGCGATCCTCGAGCCGTCGGCGCTCTCGAGCTTCGGGGCCCTCCCGGCGTCGCACGTCCTGGTGCACCTGCTGCGCGCCGCGCTTTCCGTGGCGGAAGGAGGGCTCGAGGGCGAGGACGGGGGCGAGGGCGAGGGGGAGGACGGGGCCGGCGGGGCGATTCCCGCCCCGGACCCGGTCGCCGCCTCCCTCCTGATCGCGTCGCTCCACTTGTCGGCCCACCTCCGCGGCGTGGCCACGGCCGCCCTGAACGATCTGTTGTCCGACGAGGACGAGGACTTCAAGGACGGCGCCGTCGGGAGCGCGGTAGACGACGACGACGACGACGACGAGGACAGCGAGACGAGCATCCAGATCGCGGCCGCGCCGGCGGCCGTCGACGAAGACCCCCTCCCCCCCGAGAAGGACGACCCGGCCTCCGGCGCGGCGACCGCTCCCCCCCCGTCCGACGCCTCGGAGGACCTCGAGGCCAAGGGGCTGAAGCGCAAGGCCGCGGCCGCCGCCGAGGTCGCCACCCTGCGCCATCGGACCCGCGCGCGGCTGGTCGAGTCGTGGAGCCGCCGCGCGTCGTTCCACTCGACGTGCTGCCTGCTGGAGCTGCGGTGCCTGCGAGCGGTCCTGGGTCGGAGGCGGACGCGCGCCCCGACGGAGGCCGACGAACTGCGTGGGCAATCGCTTCCAGCTGCACCGGCGGTGACCATCGGTGCGAGGACGCGCCTCGGCCTGTTGGGCACGCTGTCCGGCTTGCACAGCTCTGCGACATCGGCAAACTTCCAGTCTCTCGGGTCGGCGTTCGCACGTTTCTGCGACAGGGATGAGGGGAACGACGGGGACGGCGGCGGCGACTTCGCTACCTCCAGCCCGCGTTCGCTGCGAGATCGATGCCTCGTGGCAGCCCTGCGGGACGAATCGCTCAGGGTCTGGGGCACGGCGGTCCCATTCCTCTATCCGGATCATGAGACGAGGGCAGAGCTCTTGATGAGCATGCTTGAAACTACTGCTCCCTCGCCGTCGATTGCCACCGGAGGTTGCGCGGAAATCGAGAGCTGCGATTGGACAGATGCTGAATTGCAGACTGTGAAGCTGGACATATTGTGCAACCGTCTTCGGGTGAGCGACATGCTCGATGGCTTTGTCGCACTGCCCATGGTCAGCACAGAGGTTGCCGATCCAAACAAAGCTATTGGCTCTGAAGCAGCTGCGATGTCGCCACGCAGCGCTCCCAACAACTCTCTTGCTACAATCAATTTTTTACTGAGCGCACCCAGGATCGGGGATAGCGACCGCAGCTCAAATCTAGCCAAGTTTCATCTCGCTCTGTGCCAGCGAGCCATATCCAATCTCATTCTGTGGGACGACCTCTCCATGTCCTCGAACGACATGAATGACCATGACATTTCTGGAGGAGAGGCTGGGCCTGGCCCGTCTAGTGGACGTTCTTGGGGCGACGGTTCCCTGCAGCTCAAGGTGAACCCGGCCAAGTTTCATTTTGACCAGTCCAAGTGCGCCGACTCGATCTCTGTTGCCCCACCAGCGGGCTCGCAGCAGCCCACAGTGACCGCCAACCAGCGTGCTGCCAAGGTCTGGGGCACCGTCCTGTCCACGACACACTTCCCTCCCCGAAGTGGGGTGCATCGATGGGCGGTCAGGCTCGACCGATGCGAGCGCGGCCACGTATTCGTAGGAGTGTCCACGTCCCGCGCTAACCTCAAAACGTACGTTGGGGGAGACGGCAACGGGTGGGGGCTGATCGGAACGCAGGCTTTGTGGCACGATCGAAACAAAATTCGAGGCGATTACGGCGCGACATTCCGCACTGGGGCCGTGGTTGTTGTCACGCTCGATACCACTGTCGGCACCCTGAGCTTTGGGCTGTGGAAGGAAGGGACATTGGCTTCGCCAGAAGGAGGATCCACACCTGGTCCTCTGTCGCCGCAGGCGTTGACGTCTCCGCGTCGAGGGTCGATGCCTGGGGCGTCAGGCCCCGTGATCGAAGACTGGGGCATTGCATTTGAAGGACTTCCTCTGGACGTGAAATTATTCCCGGCAGTCGGTCTGTACCAAAGAGATGACAGAGCAACGCTCTGCATGATCTCCAATCCAGCCACTGCTTCTAGTGGAAAAATGCCTCTCCCATCCAGTGGAGATGTTTACTTTCCACTGGCTAAAAGCGTCACTGATCCCCACATCGTCAGTGACCATGCGTCATTGGTGAGGTCTTGGAATTTGGCACTATGCTCGGACGGCATATCATTTGCGACAGAGATACTGTCACGGTCCATTCAACTACTTTCGACGAATGCGCTGCCCAAAGATGATGCCCTTCTGACGGAGATTCTGCCCTGTTTGGCCTCGAGCATTTGTCTGATTCCCTCATGCATTCCCACACTTTCGGCCAAGTTTGCAATGGAATTGTTGCCACTTGTGACTCGATGTGCCAAGCTTTTGGACAATCTGATCCCAGAGGAAGAATGCAATTCGTTGGGAGTCGAACTGCAGGGGGGTACATGGAGAGTTCTGGTTGATGCTCCTGATGACGATGGCGATAAGAGCAGCGAATACGTGCTCCACACGAAGAAACAAATTGTCGAGGGAGAAACTGAACATTTGTGCTACCAAGGAGGAAGCGAGAATGCTTCTGTCATTGGAGCTTCGTACGGCACTCATGTTCAGTTCGTTGAAGAATGGTGCACGGATAAGGGTTCCAATTTATCAAGCTCTTCATTCGAAGATCGCTCGAAAAGATCCACGTCGTCGTACATCATTGACGCTCGCCTGAACCTGGACGGGACGAAGTTTGAGGGTGTTCGACATGATGTTCAGAAAGGGTCGTCAGAAAATGTAGCAGGCCACCTATCTTGCCTTCCTCGGGGTGACGACGTAGCACACCCTAGCATCACCACAAAACAATGGATTCAGACAGAATCACTTTTGTCTCTGGCGGTCGGCCACCTCTCATTGATTTTGTGCTCTCAGACATCACTATCTGATATTGACAAAGACTCTGCCATCCACACCGCAAAAAGCATTGAATGTATGGTCTCTCTGTCTCCCATTTTATCAAGGGGAAGGCTTGACCGCGATGGAAGCCATGTTCGCTCAGCGATTGACTCTGTATGGGAACGTTGTCGAACGGCTGAGATGCACTCAGATATCGTCGAGCAATGGCAAGATCTCATCTATTTTGACTTGTTCTCAGCTACCGAAACAACAGAAGATGATTCAAAGATCGAGGAAGCGGTGGATGTCTTCCAGCAGCCAAGTGGCGCCTCGGCAATTTTGAAGGGCTCCCTGTCCAGTCTATGCCCAGAAAGCTACGCAAAGACACACAAGATCGTTGCTTCTGCCATTTTCTATCACACGTATAATGGAAGCAGGGAAAATTCTGCCAAATCCGAGGCTGTGATGCAAGCCCTGAGAGAAGCTCTGCTGATACTAGAAAACGGAATCCGCGAAGCTCTTCTCTCTTCAGAATCAAACTCGACACGGAAGGGAGTTTGTGAAAAACGATGCTTGCTAACAGGATTTATCGCAGAATTCCTCTTTGAGTTCCCTAGCGATGTAAACCTGTCCGTGCAAAGCACAATCGATGACATAGCATTCATTTTCAAGTCAATCAAGTCAGTAGAAGATCTTGACAACGTGAAGCGATGGATGAACGTCAAGACAGAAAAGACGATCATGCAATTTGTTGGAGTTCGTTCTCTGCAGTTGCTGTTTCAACCCGAAGAGCCTCTTCGAGGCATCAGGGTTCATTCTGCCGTCGAGTCTGCCCTAGTTTCCTTGCCGCGATTATTGCTTCATTCCCCTGCTGTAAATGCTAGTGCGCCATCCGAAAGAAACCCGGATCCACGTCTGGAGACCCATTTGTCGTCGAGCATTGCTGGTGGCGCAGCCGTTGTTCAGACCTGTGTCTATTCATGCATTGGATCACTTTATGAGAAAGTTGGGTCGGTTCTTGCCTCTTCTGTTGGGCAGAATTCTACGTCCCACGCCTTACTTGCCAATTATTTTACCGTGTTTCACTCATCGATATGCCCAGAAACAATATCGAGGATGCTGCCAAGCTTGAGAAAAATCCTTGCAAATTGTAGAGATGAAGCATTGCTGCCGATTGGCGAAGATACAGGATCTTCACCCGAGTCATTGCTTCTCAAAATTGCTCACAAGCGTGATAGTCAAAGGCTACTGGCAACGTCAGCCTCGGTCCTATTGGCGACGACTGCGCAGTTAACACGAGAATTTGATGACTCCCTTCACTTAGTCGAGCTGGTTTCGGAGCATCTGATCCATGAAATTACCGCGATCATACCTTTCGTCGTGCGAGACACCACCTCAGTTCGAGCGAAAGATAATATTGAAGCTGTAGTGTCAGATTGGGACACTTGTAACTCCTCTTCTGGGGAAAAGCCACGAACGAAACACACAATTGGCAAGGGCGACCACTCATCAAAGGGTTTGACATACCTATCCCAGCACAGCAATCACTCATCAAGGAAATCAATGACTTCGTATGGGATTTTTGGCCAGCTACTTGACATCTTGATTATCACCCTCAATGCCCAATCATTTGACAATAGCACAAGAAAGAGAGCCCGGGCATTGCTCCAAGTGTTCAATATAGAGCTCACTGAAGGAGACCAAGGCGCACCATCCAATGGACTTCCTCTGAAACTCCGTCGTCGCATAATGCGCCTGTTGAGACCCCTTTTGCTTTCGATGGATGCGGATCCATTGGTGATTCGCTGGCTTTTTTATCTAGCAGGATCAATGGCTGAGGTAGTGAAACCTGACCTGAATGAGCTGCACTCCAATGATACGTTGTCACTTGTTGAAAGTGCAGTGTCACTCCTTCGTTACCTCTATTCTTACTCGAAGGCTTGGAGAGATGTTGTCCACCTAACTGTTGCTGCAGCGTTGGAAACTTCAAACTCATCCTCACCCATATTCTGTGGCTTGCTCGCATTCTTCGGGGGCGCCCCCGGTTTCCTCCGTCCCGGGGCATTCGTCGTCATTGAACCTGAGGTTTCCATATCTTCACCCTCCATCACGACCACGAAATCACGGAACAGCAGTGCAAATGCTTCAGTGGCCAATGCAACTAACATTTCGACAAGTGGTGCTGAAGAAATTTTGGCTGGCCTCTGTCGTCATGATGCTCTCTCAGGTGTCTTGAGCAGTGCCGATATGCGGGGCGGAACCTGCGAGGTCATTGTAGTGGGCAACAAATCCTATGTGCAACTGCCTCCAAGCAATTGCCTTGGCCCCTCCAAAGTGACAATTCGAGCTGTTCGTGTTAGTTCTGCGAGTGTTTCTGCTTCACACGAGCTCCCTCTAGTCGTTGAGGACTCCAACTTGCCCTCTATGGACATTTTCTGTCCATTGTTAGGTCTCCTTCGGTCAGTCTCGTCATCGATCAAGGCATACATGAACGCTCAAGACAAAGACCTCACGGAGCTGCAGTCAAATGCAAATGAGTTGATGGCATGTGCTATGAGCCTTCGTTCCACAACAGTTCTTACTTCGCTTCAGAACTCATTGACAAATCGATCAAACAATTTGCAGTTAGTGTTAGCTTTTTCCCTCATGATGGCCAGTCTACAAACTAACAAAGCTCAGGGCCTCAGCTCCCTTTCAAGCCTTGAAGCACGTGTTTGGCACCTTCTTTCAGTGCGCTTGGCTTTGAAGGTTAGATCGAAGACGCTAAACGCCCCAACATCGAGTGTGAAAGCCTTGTTTGCGGCGGAAAAGGCAGAAAGTGTCGCCAGTGAGGTTTCACCAAAGTCAAGCCTTGCGAATAAAAGTTATCGTACTCCGCCCTCAGCTCTAGCAAGTTCTTTCTTTGCATCTGAGAGGACCTCAAGGAATAGCAGTAGTCGCGAGGCATCGGGCAACAGGCGCGAGGGAAGTGCGTCATCTGCTGCCACCGAACGAAATGACGAAGAAAGCGAGTCGTCTGATAATGCTGCTGCCCAATTGCGAGAGGTTGCGATTGTGCAAATGGCAGAGCTTGGTCTGCCGCGGGCGTGGGCTGAATTAGCCCTAAGCCGAGTGGGGGGAACCAACATCGAAGCAGCAGTGCACTTTTGTCTCGAAAGAGGGGGCGATATGGAACGCCTACTTGCCGAGGATGCAGAACGTAGAGGGTCTTCATCGTTCCTATCTGGCAGGAGGAGAGGATTCGGAGCTTCACGAATGGGTTCGAGCAATTTAATACGGCAGTGAGTGTTTTTTTCATCGACGTCCGTTATGCCATCTCTTGAGCTCACCGAGCATTTTCAACAAAAAGGCTTGTCGAAATGGGATTTCCTCGGCACTGGTGTGTCGAGGCTCTAACCGCGACAAGAAACAACGTCGACGAAGCTCTCACATGGATCCTGACCAATGGAGATCGCCTCAGTGCTGAGGACGAAGCATCGGGAGAAGCTCGCGGGAATGACAATGAGAACGAAGAGAGTGAGGACGAGGAAGAGGGCGGTAATGATGAGGACGAGGATGACGAAAGTGCCGCAGACAAAGATGAGGAAGTAGGTGAGGACCATCCTCTGCCTGATGAGAAAACTGAGTCAAAATCTCCCAGCCAGAGTGAGAAAGCACATTCGAGCTGGACGGGAATCTGCCCCATACGCTTTGTTTCAGGACGCTCAAGGTGAGCATTTCCGAATGCGGCGAGGAATGTTTTGTTTGTGTTATTCGTACATAACATTCATCGTCATCTTTTTGGAACGCCCAAGTATTAACCCACAAACACTGGAGGTCACTGGGTTGCCAAACGGTGGGTTCAGTTCTGTTGGTACCAAGGGTGTCCTCCTGACAGAAGGGAAGTGGTAAGTATTGTGCCAGGCCCTTTACAGATACTCTGCTCTTGACTTGGCGTGAATGTTTGTGTGTCGTCAGTGCAGCTAATACCGGCATTATGTCACATTATTTGATCGCAGGTACTATGAGGCTGAAATTCAAACGGCAGGATGTCTCCAAATTGGATGGGCCGACTCATCCTTTGCTGGCCACTGCCAAGCAGATCGTGGCGACGGATGCGGCGACGGGTGAGTGTGCTGAGATTTTCTTTCTCGAATCGATCTCTGGACTCGACGCAGTTTATCGCTCAAGTCCACTTTGGTACCTCTTTTTGATTTCAGTCCAAGTTCCTGGGCATTTGATGGTTGGAGAAGGTATCGCTGGCACTCAACAGCGACTGAATGGGGATGCAAGTGGGCTGAGGGGGATATCATTGGATGCTTTGTCGATATGGATGAGGTAAGTTTTTCTCGGAATCGGGGATGAATGTCATTTTGTCACTATAAATGATTGATCCTTTGTCGCTGCATTCTGTGCTTGCCAGATGGTTGTCAGTTTTGAACTCAATGGCAAGGGCGAAGAAATTGGCATGGGCCAGGCATTCAAGGGCGAAGGGTTCCGGCCGTGCTCGGGCGTCTATGCATGCGTCAGTTTCAATAGGTAGGTTACGACGTTGTCCCCCCACATCCAGCCACAATCTTGCCTCTCTGACCGTACCTCCGCTATTAGAAAGGAGAAACTTCGTCTCATTCTCGGGGGTGAAGGGACAGAACCTTTCAAGTACCCCCCACCAGATGGCTATAAGGGCATCGGCGAGGCCATTCACGAAGCGGTCAAACAGAGGGAAGTCATTGTCGCCGAGGAAGAAGTGCTGTCGGATCCAAATGAGTCACGAGATGCAGAGTCGCCTCCGCCCGAAATCAAGAGATACATTGGTGATTTCTCTGATGGAGAGCACGGCCACGAACTCTTTGCATGGCAACACAGGTTCCATGGAACAGATGCTTCAGTCCACCTCGGATCAAGTCGGCCCGGCCTCTTTGGAGGGTCAGGCAGTAACCTCAAAACTCCGAAGAACAGCACGGGCTCATTGAAAAGCGACGATCCAACCGCAGCAGACATTTCGTTGCGATTGAGCAAGATTATGAAGGAAAGCGACATGGGAGGTTCCCAGGACGAGGTCGAATCTAGTATCCGAATGCTTCAGGATGCGTACATCACAATTGATCAACAAGTGCAGAATGAACTGAAAGAAGTCTTGGCCTTGCTTTGCATTTTATATTCAAGGAAGCTAGTGATGAACACTTTGGTTTCTCAGTCGAAACGGTTCAGCCTCATCTCTTTCTTGCCAACCTCAGCGGACACTCCATGGCTACCTTCGCAGGATGCGGAAATGCAGGTGAACAGAAAAGTGAGTGTCACGGATGATATTTTTTCCGCTTTACTGATGATATCTTACACTCCAACCGTACCATTAGTTATGGCAAGTTATCGAGAGTTGCTCAAAGTCCTCCGGGTGGGTCGGTGAAGCCAGTGCCCTGGCTGTCGCTGCGGAAGCCCTTGGTCTGGGAATTTCTGCCGGCGACAACAAGTCCAATTCGATTACTCCAGGCATGTGTCCAGTCAGCCCTGGCAACGATCAGGTCCTTCTACTGTGCGGGGGCGTTCCTCAGTTCCTCAGTTCAGCCACCACGATACCTCCCGACGTTGTGGCGGAAAAGAACCTTAATTTGACGTCTCTTACGTTTGCTGCTTGTTCAGAACATGCTATTGGCAGTGACGTTGGTGGCTCCCTCTGTTTCATTCGAAGCAGTCTCCAAAGTGCCATTTCGTCATCAACTTCTTTCCGCCTTGTCATACTTGCTGCTGTGCGGCGATCAATTCGTCTTTTGTCGTGTACTGACGAGGGTTCACCAGAGGTGAGATCGCGCAGCCATTACAGAATCTAAAAAAAATGTCATCGACAGGGCAGCAAATCACAACCATTTTGCCACTTTCTCTTTGATCTCTCTAGGAGGATGATTCTGATTCGGAACGGAAGCGCCCCGAGAAAAAAGAATCGCCCGACGCATCCCCTGATGCGAGGATTGTGTCATTTTTGACGGGGCTCCTCCTCAGTGACCCCGTCAGCAAACAGCTTTCAGCCAGTGAAAACATCGATGTGATGTCGAAGCTCTTCGAAGCGTGGTGTGTGGGTCTACTCTCGGCGTCGTCTCCATGGCGAATGGTCTGCGCCTTCACAGCTGCCGGCATTCTGAACGCATGTCCACAGGCACTGTCATACGCTACCACACGCCTCCCTCTAGTAGCAAAATATCTTGAACGACTCGAGAGCACAGTGCTTCGTCGGACATGGGCTGAGCGGGCTGCCATCCCAGTCTGCTCGAAATATTCCCAGGCGTTGGTTGAGTTGCTGTGCAGTTTGAAACGAGCTCTGAGGCTCTGCCCAGATGTGTCTATTCCCAGCTGCATCAAGGTAGACGCCGCGACTCCACTTCCATTTGCCCCTTCCTGCAAGCACTTGAATCCCGAGTCCGAGGAGTCTTCAGAGTGCAAATCTTGGGAGTGCAGCGAAGGATGGGTGATCAGCAACACATGCTGGGAAATTTGGACCGGAACTGTTGAATTGATGGAGGTGGAATGGAAGACACCCCCTAAGTCAGTAGTTCGCACACTGATGGATGGGGGAGAGGGTCCCCCACTTCTGAGAGAAAATTGCACTGTGATGCGGGGCGTGGATTGGAATTCGGGCAACGAGGATGGAAAAGATTTGTACGAGAAGGACAGACTTGAGAAGGAGGAGCAGAAGCGTTTGGCAGAAGAGGAGGAAAGGAAAATTGAGGAACAAGAAAGGGAGAAGACTACCGAGGCGGAAGACGTTGCAGCCGAGACTGATTCAATCGATCCAGCAAGCGAAGATGATCGCATGGACATCCCCCGTCCTGGCGTTCAGGAAGAGTCCGTCGAGCCAGGGAAAAGCGAGGAGAAGGATATCCAAACCAAGAAAAAGAACAACAAGAAGAAAGCAGCCGGCCCCAAATCCAAGCTACCCCTGGGAACTGTCTTGTCCATCGAGCCTTGGAATGAGATCCCTGCGATGGGTAGGCGAGTGAGATGGCATCTAAGTGGCAAGGAGGGAATCTATCGCTGCGGTGGAGATGGAGGTTGCTTTGATATCATGCATGTTGAGGCGAACGAAAAGGAGACGCGGTGAGTGTTGAATTCACAAACAACAGGGGAACGACCATTCTTCTCATCTCAATATGTCATTGTCTATCCCGTCAGTGTGAAGAAGAAGCACCCACCCCCCGAAACTCTCGAACAATGTGCATCTCGTTATGGGTTTGGCAAAAGGAGGACAGCGAACGTCCTGCTTCGTTTGCGCAACTGCCCTTTGAGAAGCAGCTGCCCCAGCGACAGCTCGGTCAGCTGTGATGGCATACTCGAGTGGCCTGATTTTGGAGCTGGCGTTCATGTGGAAATCGATTTCTATCCGTGAGTCCGTTGGCCTCGCACAAACACGTCTCACAGATAACTGACAGCATTAGTACTCGTTCCTATGTTGCTTCACAGTGATGGGGCCATGTCAATTACAGAGCGGAGAGTCCTCTTCGGTTCTCCAGATTGTCCTCTGTGGTTCGCCCGATTTGGTCAGCCTGATTTTGTCCCAGGAACCGTGATGGTCTTAAGTCCGACACATCCGTCAAGCAGTGAGGACGCGTTGTCATCTCACGATGAACTCCTTGGCAGCGACAGCTTTGTTGTGAAGAATCTACGGAACAAAGAAGATGGAGGCCGGCTCCGGGTAACCAGCGAGATGCGTTTACTGCGAAGCAAGCGAAGCACCTTAGATTCAAAGCCACCCCTCTCTTTCGCGTCGTCTCAACCGCCCCCGATTTGCTTTGACCCCCATTTCCACGCGTCTTCAATTACATTGAGTCGCGACAAACGATCAGTCACGTGTTCCTCATCAGATGGACGAGGAGTTGCTTATGGCAAGTACCTTATTCGTTCGGATATAGTTGTGTCGTGGATTTCGATTGTCTGATTGTAAAGATGACCGCGTTGCTCCTCTTTTCGATCGACCACTGCAGGGAATGTTGGATTTGTCAAAGGGGTCCATTATTGGGAGGTCAAGCTCGAGAAGGTGGGTTAACAAATGCTGGGTCGCCAATTTTCTGTAGTCACATCTAAGTTTTGTCCTCTCAAATAACCTAAAGGCCGACATCGGGAGCGTATACATCGGGGTAGCTGAGAAGCCTGGTGGTGGCGCCTCTGGATCTGCGGGTGGGGGAAGCAACTATGGTTTTGAGGGCAAACCAAGGTTGAACAGATGGCTTGGATGGTGAGAGGGTTCGAATGGTATGGTACATTTGCACCTCGCCATTACTTTTTGTGCTAACGCTATTTTGTTTCTGTTTAAAAGGGGATTCGTCAACTTCCGTGCCACATACACTGCTGGTACGACATGTGCATGTTGTTTCTCTCTCATCAGCCCATACTGGCACTCAACACATTGGTACTACTGGCACTCAACACATTGGTTCTTTTGCTTCTGTTCATGATTTCTGCAGGTGCCGAGCGAGTTTACGGTGCCCACTGTCATGCGGTATGTGTCCCCGTTTGTTGTCTTGCCTTTTTCATACGCCCGTTGGCTCATCGCCTTTACTTTACTGTTGACGCACCGTCAGGGCGATACCGTAGGGGTGTTACTGGATTGTGACGCTGGAAGAATCAGTTACTTTTTGGATGGGTGAGCTCATTTTGCACTCGTGAATCCTCATCCTTTTTCTTGGGATCTCATCTTATTCCATACTTGTCGGCCATTTCTCACCGTTGCACAGGGTCAAGTATGGGGAACATATTTTGAATGACCTCGGTGAGAGTGTTTGGATGTTTATCTACTTCTAGTGGCCCGGATTAATGCACGGCTTGTTTTCATGCTGCTGACCAATGCTCGCTTTTATGCAGGGTGTGCTTTCGAGAATATCTCCCCCTTTGGTTTCAATGCCGATGGATGTGGAAGTGGGGGTGCTGGTCAGGTGTGTTTCCTAACTCTCTTGCTGTCCTGACTGTTTCATTGACCCAGTTCTCATCGCCTTTACTTTACCATTGATGCATTGTCAGGGGGCCCCAAGTGGCATTGACGGTGGTAGAAGCGGTCGATATCCAGCTAATGGTGCTGTGCGGCCCAAAGCGTTGTGGCCAGTCATAGGTTTACGGCACCCTGGTGAGCACATATTGCATGACCGTGTTTCTTTCTCTTCTCTGTGCAAGGGATAGAGCTCATTCATGGCTGGATCAACGATTTCCAACCATTCTGCGCTATTCAGGCGACCGGGTTACCATGTCATCGAAATGGTTGACCTCTCATGGGGTGGATGGGGCTGCCGTCCTGAGGAACACTCTGGCAGTTGATGAAATTTTGTGTGCGTACGAAAAGCCTCACAAGTCCATCAAACCCAAAGCTTCTTCAGGCAGTGGACTCCCTCAATGGTTTATAGACGAATCATTCTTTGAGTGTAAGTGTTGTTATTTCACCTGAAGTGTCTACATCTTGGCAAGCTCGCTAAAATCAAACGTCCTAACTTGAACTGCTTTTTCTCAGATACCCGATGGAAAAGTGGTCGTTGGAAACGCTCTTCGACACGAGGAAGCGGCCCCTGCAAACTGTCCAGCTACGGCCTCGAGGTCGATTTGGACACATCCCCCCTGGCATGTGCTGCCGCATGCGCTTCCATTGGCTTGCCCATAGCACTTCTCCCTGGGGATAAGGTCGATGTCAAGCGCAGCGCTGGCCGTATTTTGGAGTTAGACGAAATAGCCGAAATCCTCGGGACATTTCAAGGTAAGTTTCTGCAAGGGATGTTATGTCTTCCAAAAAACCAAGAAAGAATCTAACGCATGCTCATGCATAATTTAGGCCGCCTCTTTTATCGCCTCGTGGCACAAAAGAGTGAGGGGGGCAGCCTCACGGAAGGTGGTGGCCGTGCTTGGTTCTGGGACGAAAGTGAGGCTGTCGATGGTGGACTGCAACTGATTGGAGACGGCTTGGGCCATTCCGTGCAGTTGCCCAAGTTGAACCGCTTCAAACCTCGTCTTGGAGGACTTAAAGTGGTTTATGCAGGCGGCGCCGTAGTGCGTTCTGATCTCGAAATCTTTGATGGGTCGAAGAGCATTGGTACTATCCCGGCTGGGACAGTGATTCCCCCTAACGAAGTCATTGAACGGCGACAGAACTCCTGTGGAGTGGTGCGTTACCTTATCGACCACAAATCAGTAGGTCGCGGCTGGATAAGCAGTCGGATCAGAGGGGGGAAAGAGGAACCCATTGTTGAGATCATGCCTGTTGAAGACGACGAAAGCTCTTTGGATAAACCTGGATATGCTACTCCAGAAGATTCCGCGAGAGAATGGTATAAGAAATTTCAGATCGAATCATCTGGAGCTTACTCTGGAAGGAAAGTGCTATCGGAATCATTCGACCTGGGCAAGCCCGAATTCGTGGAGTTGCTGGAGACAGCCATTATCACAGGGATGGATGAACTGACCTCCGATTCCCTGATCGCAGCTACCTACAGCAGGATCTCAGATCTTTTGCCGCACAGTTCCGATGGGGGATGTTCATTTGCAGATTGTGCACTGGTGTTGAGCTGTTGTCAGCCGCGGGAGCGGGATCAATTCATTGGCATTAGCAGCTCCGTTGATGCCATGGTTCACGAGGCAGCAGCTAAGTGTCTTGTGCACTTGGTGGACAAACTTCCTTCGACGAAAGCCTTGATGGTGAGAATATCGATGCTTCGTGCATTCAACAGGAGAGCTCGTTACGGCCTGCCGTGGCTTCCCTTGAAATCAGCGCAAGAAGGGCCATGTCTTGGTGGACTTTCGGGTTTCGGGAGGTCATTAGAATCGGCAGGACGCACATGGAATTTGAAATCCCAACGGTTGGTAAGTTCAAGTGGTCATGTCAGACATCCTTTCCTATTTCTTTGCTAACTAATTCAAAAACTTCTTGGCCTACCAAGTGGGCACAAACTCCATCTATCTCCCTGAGGTTGAGGAACTGCAGGGGAGTTTTGTTTGGCAGGTGAGCTAGAGGGAGCAGGGCTAGACGCCGGGCAGAGTGTAGTCTTTGCTTCGTCCCGTCTGCCTTCCTTCGTGGTCATCTTCGCCTTTTCGCTTTTTGAATTCTAACGAACTTGTAAATTCCTCCTGCCCCCCCCCCCCCCTCCCCCTCCCGCGATTCCCACCTCAACGCGGCCCCCACCACTCCTGCAACCTTGCCTCCCTTCTCCTCTCTCTCTCCCCTAGCACAAAAAGGTTGTTCCTAGACTCAGTTTTGGATGCTACCACAACACCCACACCGCTATCTCATGACGAGTATGAGTTGCCTCGGGAAGTTCGCACAGTGCGAGTCAACCGGCTCAAGGCACGCCGGGCAATGACATCAGATGACAGCACATTGAAGAAGAAGCATAGTGTTTTCTCCCAAATGCAGCGTGAATTTAAAGGGTGGTAAGTGTTCGTTGCTTTGCTTACGAAAAGTCTCAAACCATGTTTGACATTCCAAACAACTTGATCTACTATCTGCAGGTCTGGCGCCACGTTGCGAAGGGGCTTCGTTGCGAAAGGTCACGGTGGGTTTCCATTCCCCTTTGTCATGCTTTCCCTTGTATTTCCCTCTGGTTGTGTGATTGATCCGTCTTCTCTTAATTCTCAACTGGCTATGCATCTTCTCTTAGGGGGGCAAAAGCGGGCGTTTAAGGTCAAACTCGTTGGTGAAGGGGTGGTGAGTTCTCCCAACTGCTTCTTTGGTTACACAGTGCCTGAAGCTGCCATTTTGAATGCGTCGTTGACTCATGCATTTACCGGGACGCTCGCCCACTCAACCATGCACAGAACGACTACTCGGGTCCCTACAGGGAGGTCTTCACTGATGCCATGCAGGAAGTCACTGATGGTTCGCTAGGGATTCTGACGAAATCTCCCAACAACCAAGCTGATATTGGTGACACAGGAAGGGATCTTTTCGTCTTCGCTCATCCATCCAAAGACAGAAGCGTGCTCACATCACCTGAGATCACTGATCAACTGCTTTCAAGCGAGGAAATGGAACTGTTGAGCAGCTTCTCAAGTCTAACGCACAAGAAGAATGAAAACTCCAGGGAGGTTGAAGAAACCTCATCTTACTTGGGAAAATTGATCGGCACTGCCTGCCGGGTGAGTGTTTGTGTGACTCTAAAGTCTTGCCTTCATTTGGTTGTTAACAACGTCTCGCTTTGAATCGTCACTCTTGCTTTGCTATAACATCTCATTCGCTTCAAAGCATGGGATTCCTGTAGACCTGCCCCTTCCTATTGGAGCCGTGTGGAAGCGCATCACAGAAGAGAACATTGTTGATGGTGATATCTTGAAAGAGGTGGACATTCTGGCTTATAAGAATTTGCAGGACGAAGGGAATTTCCCTCTGTCATCACCCTCGAATCAATTCCTCACGACACAGCGGCATATGTTGAATTCATTTGTGGACGGCATGTCGAGTGTCCTGCCCGTTGAACTTTTGTCAATGTTCACAGGAGAACAGCTACGTGATATCATATGCGGAAATCCTGATATTGACGTTGAACTCTTGCGTAGGGTTGTTGAGTATGAAGGATATGACGAAGGGGACGCAATCATATCATCGTTTTGGGAGGTGCTGCGTGGTGAGCCAAATTTATTGATGTCATCGTTTACTTGGCATTGATCGTACTTACTTACATTTATTGTGCTCTGTCGTGGCGACATTGTGCACCAGAGATGACAACATCAGAAAGAAAATTGTTCTTACAGTTCGTCTGGGCAAGGTGCGTTTCATTGAAGCGTGCGTCGCACAGCTTGGGCACTCCGGTCGTACATCATACAGTTGGCACCGTGGCCGCACCAGTCACAGGCTGATTTTTGTTGCTGCCAGAGCTGTGCCTCATACCCACTCACTCACACATGAATGCACACACACACATGCAGGAATCGTCTCCCACTGAAGGAAAGTGACTTCGAAGCTCCTTTCAAAATCCAGAAAGACGCCAAGTCTGTCAACGAGGATGGAGATTTCCCTTTACCCAGCGCAAGCACCTGCTTTTTCTCCTTGACTCTTCCTGAATACCCAGACAAGGCTGTTCTAAAGCAAAAATTACTTTTTGCCATAGAAAATGTGACAACCATGGAGAGTGACTATGTCACTAATGATGTAGAAGTTAGTGAGGGATGGCGAGGTCTGTGACCAGCTTTTTAATGACGAGAATTAGTTTGGTACAATCACAGGGCATTTTGCCAACAAGTGACGCGGCGGAATACCTGGGGGAGGGGGGGGGGGTAGTGATGGTTTTTAGTAGATAAAAAAAGGTAGCCTGTCATGAACTATATCTGTCTTTACTATTACTCCGAATCATGTCAGGTGGCGTGGGCCGGCAATGGATTAACATTAAAATTCATCGCATACGAAAGAAACAGTGAAATAGGCCAGAGCTCCAGTTTCAGAATATTGAAGCTGAGGGAAAAAATCTTTATTTTTTCACAAAGAGTAAGTATTTTAGAAGTCAGCACCAAGTAGGCATTTTTTCTTCATTTTTTCGACCATCTGTCTGTGGACATAATTTATTTGTCACAACTGACAATTTTCATGGAGGGGGGATTGAAAATCATTGAGTTTCTATCAATCAATCACTGTGTGAACAATAATATCAATAACTCCCAAATAACCCCATGGTTATCTGGCCTATGAGTTTAAAAGGATCCGTTTTCACTGCTTGTTTCCTCGGTCACATCAGGTGACATAAAGGAATATTATGCAAATGGGAATGATTCTGAAAGGACTCGAATCTCTCTACAAGGCTTATAGCCTCCTACCCCGAAAAATTACTGGAATAAACTGGATACAAAATTGATATTTTAAAGGACAGATTGCGACAATTTTTCGAAAAAACACAAAACAGAAATTATGGACATTTTCTTTCATGTTTCAAAAGAAAGGAATTCGTGACAATTTCAAATCCTGATGTTTTCCCTAGAACCGATGAAAAAGCAAGATGTGACATTTTCGTCAAAGTTTTCGAAACCCTGATATTTTAGAATTGCTATAGAATTCGTGCTAGATCCTAGAAGGGCAATAGTTTTGAAAACGTTTCTTTTTTAAAATTGTGATGAAAACTGAAATATTTTCCGGCACTTCAGCCATGAGCTCGTGACTAAAGATCCGTGACTGAGGAGAGCATAAAGCTACACAGAATTGCACCACAGAAAAAAAATGTAATCTCCTATCCTCTATTGGGTACAAAAACAGAACAATGTCCAGAAATGAAAACTGATATCCTTAATAGGATACAATATATTCCACACAGCTGTTTTTGAACTCCAAAGAATAAAAAAAGAGTCATGTTCATGCACCATGCTCACACAAATAGGGGTCTGCACCTTTTACAATCGCGTGATGTGATACACATACGAGTTACACGTGCAAACCTCTATGTTGTTCCCGCTTTATTCATAGATATCTTCCCATTCACGCAATAACATATCTACACACAAGCAAGAGTCAATCACACACACAAACCTCAACAATAAACGTCTGTAAAACGTGCCCTATGTAAATAAGTGCGTGTTTCTTTATCATCCATCTATTATTATGCACATGCACGCACGTGCCCAACATGTGGCGGCCGTTTCGTACCCATCGCATTCAAGATATATTTTGCAAACTTCACACTGTAAAAACAAGCTTCGTTCGTGATATATTTTGGCACATCCGAGTGGGGGTGGGGGGTGGGACCCCCCCCCCCCCCCCCATTGTTCTCCAGGCCAAATACAAACTCTGACTCTTTCTGTCACCCTGTCATTGTGCCCCACTACTAAGGCGGACGAGCTGCTGGATCTCAATGAACTTTTCAACAGAAAGACATGAAAACCTTCATAATTTAAACAATTATATTATTGCCACATCTTTCAAGATGGAGGCATTTCACAAAAAATGTTTCTCTCGTAGGCACCAAAACGCAAAAGTACTTGTCAACCCTTTCTTTTATTTGTAATCAGAAGGAGGAAATCGAATAACTATTTGCTCTCCATCGACCGCGTGCACGTTCTCTTCCGATGCCTAGTGATATCAATAAGGCATACTTACCTACATACGTTGAGGCACGACAAAGATACGTGAGCTCCCACCAGTTTTTGGTCATACACTCAAGTGCGAGCGCTAGCGAGCGAGTGACTGACCAGGTAGGTAAGATGATAGATATAATTTCGGCGACCGCGCACCAGGGAAGTGGTTGGCGCGACAGACCGAAATGAAACTAGAGCCAGAAAACCTACCAGTTCTTACATTAACAGGAATCCTGCTAAGTTGTTTTTGGACCTCCAGGTTGTCAAAGTACTGTAGAAAAATAAAATTGGCGGGACCGGGCGCGCCAAAACACCAAAACCGAGAAGCAAA
>JALLPA010000078.1:0-22605 GCA_036939895.1 Thalassiosira exigua
CCAAATCGATTTTGATCGATTTGCGACAGAGCCACTAATTGGGCGGATTTTTTTTTCGCATAGAAGACACTTGTTTCAGATAGCGCCACTTTCTTCAGCACTGCTCAAGGAGATAAGCTAGTGCTAAAAAAATCAGGGTCTAACTCGTTAATCCGACCGAGAAAAAATCGGCCCAATTTAGGTTGCCGCGTTCCATTCCAAATATACGGTACTTAAGAAGCCACAATCAAATCACGCGGAGTCACTGCCAAAGACTGGCAAAGCCACTCTGTCATTTCATTTTTGAGGCACTGGGCATTTCAAACTTCCAGATTTACATTTTCTCGTTCTTAAACGTAAAAATCATGTCAGGATTCGGCCGCAACACTGAACTACTCTCTAAAAATCATTCTTCTTTATAATTACATTGGTATTTGAAAGTGATTCATGAAACACACTCTTTTGAACAGGCAGATATCATGCCAGGTAGTACCAATATAAAAACAGGTGAAAAACACCTTTAATTCCTCCATGGGCACCAGCTCGTGTCTACCGCAGGAGCCACCAGGTCAATATATGGATGTCATAAAGAAGACTAAAGGAATATTTTTTCAATTCTTTTGTTACCTTTTTATTCTTGCAACCGACGAAGACCCTGATGCAAGCCTTTCCCCTTGAGGTCGAGCGAAAGCATTGATTACCTTCCTCCAACCAGCTCTTTTATTCCTCTTCTTCGCTGTCTATTTGCTACGGCATTTTTTTCTGCAACACTTCTTTTTCCTCGTTTGGCATGTGTTTCCGCCGTGAACAAATATATTCTCTATTCTTGGCTCTTCTTCTTTCTGTTCCAAATCCAGTTGCCTCATTTTCCCTCATATAAGCTGCACAATTTGCTCGTATGGCCTTCCTCTTCTTTGCCAAAAAAGACTTCCAATATTATTGCTTTCTTTCTCGCTCTCGATTTTGCCTTACCATGGTTACCATTTTTCCAGGTCATATTCTTCCGCAAGAGCTTATCTGTCTGTTTATCCAGATCAAATATTTCTGCATATCATGGACAACATTCTGCTTCTTTTTTTCTTTTGCGGGGTTAGCTTCAAAACTTTCTTTCTAACCCAGTAGATTTCTTAGTTCTTGTCGCCTGAATGCTCGATCTGTTGATATTCAGCAAAGGTGACCTTGCGGGTCAGCATTTTGGTGCCAGCGCCTGATGGGCCAGTCGTGTATGATGCACGTCTTGTAGTTATTCATCAGGCGCTGGCAGCAATCGTCAAAGCACGACCGAAAGTTGTCCTTTCCATGGTTGCCAGAGGGCCAGAGGTTCTCCCGCGTGAGCACTGCCAGGATTTGACCTCAGATTTTGTCTGTTGCTGTGGTGGCTATGGCTCCTCCATCTTGCACCATATCATGCTAGTTGACAGAAGAAGCAGATCAGATCAACGTCGTCCCTTCAAGGACGTTTGTTCGGGCATACTGTATGCTGACGCTGTGGGGACCTTGGCTTTTACTAAACCCGATGCCTAGCCACTCATTTGGGTACAAGATTGCAATTTTCGGAGGAGCCGATGAGTAGAAGAGGACCTTCCAATATGGTGGCAATCCGCTTGGCTGTTGCCGTGTGCTGGGGTGAGGTTGCATACTGCAAGATACAGACAGCCATGGTCATTGTTGCTGGGTTTTTTGGCGGCGGCGGGCGGTAAATGTTTTGATGTAGGGGGAGCGCAATCACTATTATCAATATTGTGTATGGTTAAGAACAAAATTGAGCAAAATTAACTCAGAAAACATCTAGAATAGTTCAATTAGGACAGAAAAATATTTCGGGCGAACGGATTGTTACTATTTATCGTTCCTAGATAACCTCAGGATGGCACAGGACCAGCCTGCTACGATGACAAATGATAAAAGCGATGGCAGTGGGCGACAAGAATTGGTACGCGCTACGAATTCCCATGCATAGCTTTTTGAGCAAAGATATTCGACCTCTTGGTCGAGATATTTTACCATACGAGGTATTTGAGGTCGAATATCTCCGAAAACGGGTCTAAAGTTTCGATTCATTTGGAAGCTGTAGATAGTATATGATGCGTTAATTGCTTTGATTTGCTTTCTCCTCTACGATACCTCCAATTTCTGTTTTCCAAGTTCCGTTTGAGTCTTTAGATTGGGAAAAAACGTACGATACGCTTGTCTTCCTTTGTTGATAGGACATGGCATTAATTTAGCCATTTGGCATTAAATCAAAATTGGTCCCAAGACACTTTGAAAATATGTTGGTTGATAGATACAAAGTCCTATGTAGGCCAAAATGAGACATGGGAGCAACAAAACCGGCCTGGACAGATTTTGCTTCATGACAATTCTTCACTCGTACCTATGCCAAAGTTGTCCTCCACTTTTTTGCCGCGACAATAGAACTGCACTACATATGATTAATATTGTCTGTTTTATTATACTTGGATGCAATGACAGGTTACTACGGCATTTCGGGTGAGAAATGGAGGGAGTGAAAGTGTTTTTGTCAAACTTTGTACCTTGCGTCAGTTGCTGATACTTGGCTGATTGATTATTTTTTGCTTTTGTGCGGCTAGATATAATACGTAGGAAACTAATTGTTACGTATATAATGACACACATGTGTCATCCTAAGATGCTAGATGTCCGTGTGTGAGACCAAAAAACAACAAAAAATGAGCAAAGGCTCTTCCACTTAGATAGTCAACTTGTTGTTTGGTGCGAATGGATTTAATACACAGGAAACATATTGTTACGGTATAATGACATCCATGCTTTATCCTAAGATTCCGGATGTCCGTGTGCGAGTCTCAAAAAGAAGATGTCCATGTGTGAGTTCCAAAAAAAGAACGAAAAACTACGCAAACCCCTTTTCCATTAGTTAGTTGGCTTTTTGTTTTTGGCCGAGACTGCCCCCCCCCCCCGTTTGGAAAAGACCTGAGGGCGCGTCATAGTTGAAAACGTGCGTGCAATGCAACAAGATAAAACGAGTTGGAGATCACCAGACACCTCCTTGAAAAGTTTGAATTGCAAGTCAAGTTTCCCGTCGTGCTTCTCAAATTCAATCATTTTTTGTGAGATCGTCCCCAGCTGCCCTTGTTATTATATTATGCTCTCCATTTCCTGTGGAGAGCAGAGTGCATGGATTTTTCTGCTCTTGATGAGAGCACCAAAGCAGGAACATCATTGACCCATCAACCCCATAATATGTCACTGCCACACCTATCTGGAAGCCAACACACACACATATTGTGCTCCCACTGGGGCTGGTCAGTGAGACCTCTGATCTTTGAGAATTCTTCAAGAAAGTTCTTCATATCTTCCTTGATTGTCTCAAAGGAGAGCTATGCTTTGGTTTTGTTGTTATCAACATCCGACTTCAATTTCTTTTCTTATTCATTCTGTGCTCATTTGTTAATTTGATCTTCAAGTATTTTCCTAGAAAGATCTTCCCATCTTACTTAATTTTCACAGGAGAGCCATGTTTGGTTTGGTTGCTATGACAACACCAAAGTTCAATTTTGTCCTTCTCATACATTCTGACTTCAGTTATTTCTTCAACTGACACATCTCAAAAGCCCCTATTGAGCCATTCAGTGAAATATGTTGAAAGCTCATGACTTGCAAACAAGTGTACAATCAATGTATAGTGACAGAGTGGATCAGGTGCCTCGCTGTGGTCCCTTCTAGGGTGAGCCTAGGTGAGCCCTAAATGTAAACATCTCAATCTGAGAGTCACACACTTTGTGCAGAGGCCCATTGAACCACAAAGTCCATTGTGACCTTCGTGTTTCTCTGTCTGTGTGAGACCTACCAGCTGTAATGGATTAATGCTCGTTTGTATGTATGATTTTCATTTTGTTGTAATCATACTACCATACAATGGGGGACAAACCTCAGCAGAGGATTGTAGTCCCCCCAAATGAGGTCAAAAGGGTTGGGTATATATAAGGGAAAGATTCGCTTGCAACCGGCTTGCAGCACAAAGAAAGTGTGCACTCTCTCTCTACTACAATATATTTTGCACCTTCCACAGAGGCAATGATGTTAACTTCAAGTTTAGAAGTTGTGTATTGAGACAGTGGCTGACATAGCCAAACACATGTGTACGTAGTTTGTACTGAGGTGGCTTGACACATGATGGCCACTTATTTATGTGTGTGTGTGTGTTGCAAATGCTGTATTTATCACACATTTTAGGAAGATGTCGTGTCAACATGACGTTCATACTAATCATAATCATAACAATATTAGCCGGGACGTTTATATCTACTGAGTAGAGGACCATTTTACATCGTCGTTGCTCCACGCGTCAAATCTTCTCGAACAGACGGAAGCTCCAAATTCCATCTATATTCCCCTTGCCCGTAGGGTTGGGGAACGTTTTGGGGATTAATAGCTTTTCTATGACCTAGGGATGTAATTCGAGAACTCTCATATTACCAGTGAGATTATTAATTACCTACAGTTCCAGTCTCGGTCCTTTCAACAATAATGATAACTGTCCAAAAATTCCCACAGAACCCCATATGAAATGTGTTGATGGCATCCGTCCTGCTCAAAGTCCTCGACCAAGCTCTCCCCGGGGACGCAGTTGACGTGACTACCTCAATGGCGTCTATACTTTAACTCAAGAACTCTCCATATATTACCAGTGCTATTATTTACCTACAGTTCCAGTCGAGTCCTTTCAACAATATTGATAACTGTCTAAATTTTCCCACAAAGCCCCGTATGGAATGTGGCGATTGCCTCCGTTCCCCTCGAAGTCCTCAGCCAAGCTCTTTCCGGGGACGCAGTTGACGTACCTACCTCCTTATGGCACCCACTTCTCCATACCCTCTCTTGCCAGTAAAAGCTCTATATTGATGCAGTCTCTGCGTCATACTCCCCCCGAGAACATCTCTTAGCAAAGCAGTCCTCTTCAACAAGAAGTGTGCACTTGCGCGATTGTAGGCCTCCAATGAATCCCACACTGCACGGGATGGCAATCCCTCGAATTAGTGCATGAATCCACGACGTATTGGCATGCCAAGTGCACTCAGAACAATTGCATGTTTGAGATTGTTGGGGCGTTCTTCAGGAGGGATATAGAGTGGGGTCATTGTTTTATCCCCCATCGCCACCGGGGGGGGGTGGGGGAATGTCGGGAAGGGCGGCCAAACGAAGAAACTAGTGGCAAAGAGTATTTTTGAATCATACCTACCTCATCCCTCCCAGCACGAAGCTTGAATAATCTAGTTCGGTCCAAGTTGTCTGCGAGCGGTTGATTTCCTCGAATTGCGAGATGCTTCTTTTGATATGATAGCGGAAATGGTATTTGCCGACACATACGTAATGAGAGAACGTAGGAAATGCTATTTTTACACTTTGATGGGAGTTTAAGTCGACTTAAATCTTTGTTATCATGATAGCTCAGAATGTGGTTTTCCATCCGACCCCAACGCATCCAACTAACGCACATAACGTATGGGTAAACCCCCCCAACGCGTCCAACTAACTCACCGAACAACACAACCTCCCACTCTCCGTCTCTGTCTCCATGCAACGCGAGGAGGCTCGCTCCGCCTCACTGCTCACTGTGAACGAGGTGTCATCGTGGCTCAATTGGTCGATTGCCCCGCAGAAGCACGAAGCGATTATCAATAGGGCCATTGTTCATAATTTCAAATCCCATATCTACACAAGAACCAAAACCAATGAAGCTCTCGTCCTTCGTCGCCGTCGCCTCCGGCGTCCTCTCGGCGACCCGTCCCGAGCTCTACGTCCGCGCCCAGCGGCACGCGGCGGCGGTCCTGGAAGGAGAACCCGACGGCGCCGAAGCGTTGGAGCGAGGGCTCGCGGACCTCGAGATGATGTCCCTCGACCCGCTGTCGATGTCGGCCCCGTCCGACGTCGAGTACCTCAAGGACAGCGCGCAAGGCTAGTGAGTTTCGAGATTCAAGGCGGGATGAATTTCACCCCTCGTGACTGCTGAGCGCATGTCGTCCTTCCTCGCTTCGAATGTTTGCTGACGTCCTTCCCTCACGCTCTCTCCCCTTCTTACCTAGAAACGTACCCAAATACGAAGCAGCCAAAGCAAAGAACAATCAGCAGTTGGTTTATTTTTACGGCAGCGGAGCCGGCCACGGTAGCAAGAGGGGATCGAAGAAGAGCCGGGACCCATGCGGCGGTGGCGGCAGCAGCGGCGGCAGCAGCGACAGCATTCTCTCTCCTTATAGCATCGACTCCGAAGCCTACTCTGCCGGCGCTAAGCACAAGTGGTTCAAAGTCGGTCATGGGAGCAGAAAACTGCAAAAAGCCAGCCTCGGCGGCGGCGGCAGCAGCGTGTCGCGCAGGAGCAGCGAAGACGGCTACCACGGCTACCACGGCTACGCGCCATGCCTCAGCGGCAGCAGCGGCGGCGGCAGCAGCGGCGGTAGCAGCGGGGGCAGCAGCAGCGGCAGCAGCAGCAACTACGGAGACTACTACCCTGGCGCTAAGTACGAGACATTCGAATTTGCTCAAGGCGGCGGCAAGCCCAACAAACTCGGCTACGGCGGCGGCGGTTTCGACCACAGCCGCTTCGGCCGCGACAGCTTTGGCGGCTTTGGCGGCAGCAGCAAGAAGGGCTCGAAGAAGGGCTCGAAGAAGGGCAGCCCTACCTCTCCCCCTACCTCTCCCCCTACCTCTTCTCCTATCGGTGGCGGCAAAGGCGGTCAGGGCGGCAAAGGCGATAACCGGTGGTGATAAGAGGGGGTAAGCGATCGTTACGACAGGTTACGACGGAGTCCGGAGAGTGGTGCTATGAAGGCCCGCCGTTCGGTCCCGCGGCGTGGCATCGACGATTCGAAGCGCGCGGAAGGGTTCGTTTTCAGAAAAAAAAACTTTCGTAGAGTTCTATGTTTTGGCACATGTAACAGTACGATAATGCTTCATACTTCTAGCTAGAGGTGTGTAGCTTTTCCGCTGCAGCGGCCGCTACGAGAAGACAGATCGATTTGGAACCGGAATCGGATGCGATTCGACCAAGCCAAGCGTCACCTCGACGGCCGCAGCCCTTAGAACGAGCGACCAACGACGTCGATCTGACGCCCGTTAGACCATTCCATACTCGCGACTCCTCGAGGACTTGATTCTATGAACCTTACGAAGCGATCCAACATCGCGTAGGTACGGAACTGACGCGCGCGATCTCCATCCGTCCAACCTACTGGCGCGCAGTTTTCCGGGATTCCTCTCTCTCCCCGACCGACGCGCTGCCGCCTCTCCTCTCCTCTCCGCGAAGGCCAAGGGAAGTCGGATCCCGCCCTCACGGGCGCCTCCCTCCCCCTCCTGTCATAGATCCGCCGTCCAATTCAAATATGCCATCAAATCCCTCGCGTGTTTGCTCCCCGTCGGCGACCGTCGCGCTTCCCCCGCTCAACTCCGCGACCCTCCTGACCGTCATCCCCTTCCCTCTGTCCAATCCCAGTCACAACCGCAAGACGTCCCGCTCGTACGGAGTGAGCTCCGTGGCCATGGCGTTCTCCAGGCACTGCCTTAGGAAGGAGGTCTCGACCTGATCCTCCGGCCTCAATTCGGGACACCTCAATGTGTCGAGGAGGAGGAGCTCTCTCGAGTCGCCTCCCCTCCCGCGCCCCCCAGGCCGGCCGCACTGCCCTTCGACTTCCCCCCTCCCACGGGAGCGTCCACGCTCAGCAGCCCCGTGGCGCGCATCGCCGTGGTCAGCCTTTTTTCGCTGATCCCCAGCTCTCTGGCGATGGCGGATTGGGGGGGCACCTCCCCCCGCTCCCCAGGGCGTCCCCCACGATCCGGCCGTACGAAGCCTTGACGTCGTGCAGTTGGCTCGGCACGTACAAACATCCCGTCTTGGCCCCGAAAGCACGTCCGGACGTAGCTCGTGATCCAGTGCGTCGCGTACGTCGAGAACCGCAATCCGCGCTCGGGATCGTATCGATCCACGGCCCGCGCCAATCCCAAGCAGCCCTCTTGCACGGCCTCGTCGAGGGAGGGACGATCCCACGAGCCCTCGTACAGCTTGGACAAGTGGAAGTTGGACGACTTGTCCCGTCCCTTGACATTGGCGTCAGAAACCAGAGGCGTCGGACGAGGAGGAGGAGGAGGAGGCGGCGGGACCTCCGTCGCCGTTCCCGCTCCCCAGGCCATCGGCGCCGCGCTTCGCGCGGGAGCCCGGGCCGTTGCGCATCCAGCTTTTGGCCACGGACATGTCCAGCTTGACGTTCCATCGCATCAGTGCGTGGTCGACGTGTTTCCCCCCGGCAGGCCGAGAGCTTCGACGACGTCGGCTCCAGTTATGTCAGATAGGGGCAGGCCCAGCAGGGGGGCGTAGGAGTTCCGCTCGGCGGCGCCCATCCCCGGCTTCGGATTCTTTCGCTTCTTCCTTCCCTTCTTCGTTCCGTCCTCCGCGGGGCGGAATGGCTCGTAGTCGCTCTTCAACTGGGACCCGTGGAGGGAGCGATGCCGTCGAGGTCACTATAAGAAACCACACTAGTGCGAGTGGGCTGTGATCAGTGATCACACTAGTGAGAGTGGATGTCACAAGAACGAGGTGAAGTGATCAGAACGAGTCGAAGACGAGTTCTGATCACTTCAACGAGTGGATGTGACAGCCACTCGCACGCGTGTGAGTCACGATCACGCTCACGAGCACGCGTGTAGTTTCGACTGTGACGCGCTCCGTGGTGGTCACGAGTCAAGGTTCGTCGTGATTGTTTTGGACCATTCAGTCGCACTCTTGTGACCTCACTAGTGGATGTCACAGATGTAAGATGCAGTGACCACACTAGTGATTTGGGCTGTGACAAGGAGTTTGTGATCAGAACCGCGACTCAGTGACCACCACAGTGGCGTCACAGCCAGATAACCTCTTGTGGCGAGGGGGAAATTCAAGAGGGAAACCGGGGGCAATAATCTTCGATGTCATTGAAGTCAACTTGCAGCACTTCAATGAGATCACAGCTGGGCCCAGTGCTGCATGCAATGAGGCCATTCCCACGTGAGCGCGCGCGCACCCAAACAACATCCCACCTCCCCGTTTGGCGCCTCGCTGTCCGCTAAGATGGTCCGTTAGAATTAGGTATGCTCGACCAGATACCTCCAGTGATGAGCAGAGGATGGCTCCAGGGGGAAATTGACACGTCGGATGAATCTGGGCTCAATTTTAATCCCGAGCTGCTGAATCTGGGGTAAAATTCTTATCTTGAGCAGCTGCTTACCCAGCGACAATGCGAACTGTGATTTTTCGGCTCCTTGGGACCGCGCACGTGAAATCACGAAGAGGACGCCCTTTCATTATTTTATTCCGTCCAATTGCAATCGAAACAATCGCCGACCACGGCGCCGATAAAGCTAACAACAAACCAAACCACGCCGTCAGCATCGTCAGAGAAGTGTTAGATTTATGCCAGTATGGGGTTGGGCAGTTGTGCCGCGAAGGTCATGCCCAAACTGGACCGTCTCACCCCCATCGACGTCGTTGACATCGGACGAGGGATACTGCATGATTCGGGTTCCAGGAGCCACATCCCGACGATGGACGCCGACTGCAATAACGTCATTAATATTGTCGGGCGGAAAGCGCTCGATCCGGTGAATGCGACGGCCCAGCATCTCAAAAGCTGGGCCCAGCGAGGACTTATCGTGACGCCCATCTGTGATGGGGATCGCCGCCCCGATGCAAAGCAGGCGAGCAACAACAATATTGCAACCCGGGAGAAGGGGCGGAACAAAGCCATCACGTCCCGCCAAGAACTGAACGGCATGAACCAGCGCCTGAAAGTAGAGCTGATCAACGAGGAAGAGCGAAACAAACTGCTGGAGGAGCGGGATGCTTTGGAGCGACGGGTGAAATCCTCCGAGACGCAGTCGACCAACGTCGTCCCCCGGAATTTTGCTGATATGCTGGAGGAATGCCTTTGCAAAATCGGTGCACACGCCGTTAATGAGGTGGGAGGATACGTTGCAAATGTGCAGAAGGCCGAATTTCAGGCAGATGCTTTGATGGGAGGGCGATACAAGGAGGGGACGTCGCAATTGCTTCTCAGCAACGACGCTGACATGAGGGTAAACAACGGGGATGCTTGTGTGTGTGTCACGGGGATGACCGGGAGGATGCTCACCGTGTCCAGCTCGTCCAGGAAAACATTGGAGAAGGTCAAATCGTATTTGGATCCGAAATCCCAGGAGATTGCAAAGGTTGTCGTCGTCAAGAAGGGATTCTACCCTATCTTTGAGGGGATAGAGAGCCTGCGGCTCCGCGCTCTGATATCGGTTATCGTTGGGTGCGACGTCTGTCCTGGAGGGATAAAGGACTTCGGCCCCAAAGCAGTTGAGACAAAGCTGGAGGAGCTGCGCCAATCGACGACGGATGAAGGGGAGATCTATGAGCAGTTGCTCGACTGTGCAGTGGAGTTCTCTCAGAAGAAGCCGACGAAGTTCAGCAAGGAGGACTTGACAACATTTGTCCAGGGCGTCATCTATGAGCCTACCAACGCGGCGCCCCTGGAAGGGACTTCCTCTTTGGAGCACCACACTTATTTGGGCGATGCTCCGACGATTCTCCCGTCGTATTTGAAGGAGTTTCGGGCTCCGGCGACAACGATCGAGCAGGGCCCGGAAATATTGCAATGCAAAGGCGCGCGCAGCGATGGGAGCGCTGGCCATCCATTCCTCGCAGCTGTGGATCATCATGAGTGCGCCAGTTGTGGAAAGACTGTCTGCCGGCTGTGCTCAGGCCAGATAGGCGAGGAGCACTACTGCCTCGGCTGCCATCTTGTCGAGACGTTGCTGCCCGGTATCAGCCCCGAGGACATCGTGTCGATCAAAGATATGAGGGACGATCTGAGGACAAAATACAGAGTCAACGAGGCGGACTCTCTGTCGATTAAGGAGGTCGAAGAGATATGGGAATCTCATGCAATCCATCGCGCCATCGAGGAAATGGCGGACGATCTGGAGTTTCCTGTCCTGCCGGCGGAGGCAATCCAATCTGGTGATTGTTGGGAGAAGCTGGGGGAAATCGATTTCAGCTACGGCGGGGCCTTCTTGTTGGACACCAAGATTGGCGAGGAACACATCCCTGAGATCCTGGAACTGCTCGCTGCATTCGTCTACTTCGACACCGACAGAAAGAAGTACACAACGTGGCAGAAGGACGGGCCCGTGTTTGCCGCGATGCCGGAGCTATTCATAAAATTTGCTAATAAGTGCCGCCTTCATGGCATTGGATATCGTCTACTGAAACGCTGCATCAGGCATTCCTTTGATTGCAGGACCGAATCGATCGACAATAAGACTGCCAAGCTAATCCGGTATGAGGACCAGCTTGGCATTCACCTGTCGTGCAAGATTCCGGCCTCCATGAAGAAGGATGTCTACGACGGCGACACAGTCCTGACAAAAGATACGCTGGTCTGCGCGCAGTGCGAGTGCAAGAGCGGCGCCAAAAAGAAAGAGAGGGTGGCGTGCGTTCACACGGCCCCGCGGGCCATGATGCTGTCGATTCTGCTGGCCGAAGATTTGGCGGAACATCTGCTGATAACGCTGGCTTCGATTGTGACATCGGCGTACGTCGAGGAAGATACCTGGAGCAAAGAGCAGATCGAATCAATGAAGAGAAGCGCCATTGCATTGGCGAGGGCAAGCAAGAGCAACAGGACAGCAGAGGAGATGGCAAAGAGTACTACGTTATACCAAATGATGCAGAAGTACCGGACCGGGACGCAAAAGACGAACGAATGGCGCCGGCAGCACAAGCCGCCAAAGAAAGACGAGATTGGCCCCATCGCCGACATCGACCTGGGTTCCCCGGAACAAAAGGCTCAACTCTTGTTCAACCGCACCAAACCGACGGTGAAGAAGTCCCTGCCCGAATCTGTCACGTTCGAGCCCAACTACGTCCAAAGTGGACTGTTGATGAATGCGGCCGGTATTGATCCCTCCGAGTTTGGGTTTGTCGGCTTCAAACTGCACGAATATCGGCGCAATCGTCAGGCCCGCGAGGGTCCGCAGAATCAGAACGATCAGTCTCACGAATTGTTGGCAGCCGAGCGAGAATGGAAGGCTCTGGTCGAGGAATCCACGCATCGGTCGACGCGACGCAGCCAAACGCAGCTGGCAAACATCCTCCCACAGCAGCGCCCTCGGCCATCCCAGACGGCCTCCTGGAAGCGCCCCAACGAGAGCAGCCCCATAGCGCCGCAGAAGAAGCGCCCATCCGGTCACAAGGCCGCAAACACCTGCGCCAAGTGTGGAAACACCTCCGACATGGGCGTTCGATTTCATCGTATCCCCCCTTATCCCGCGGATCTCGGCGCCAACGCCACCCTAAGGCAAAAGATATCGCACCGGGGCAGAGTGTGGCTGCGTCAGGAGGTAATGGATCGAGCTGGGTATGGACGAGACGAAATGACAGAGGAGCTCAGAGTGTGCAGCGAGCACGAGGTCGAAACAAAGAGGGAAACGCTCGAATTCACTCACAATGGCCGAAAGTTTCACCAGCTGTACGAGTTTACTCTGATCTCCGGCGCGGGCCCAAAGTCCAGCTTGTGCCCATCGACGCACACGAAGGGAGTTGCAAAGGAGCGCTTCGCGCAGCGCCAGTTGAAAGTCAACGATGAGAAAAGAAAGAGAGGAGGGCCACACTGTCCGGCAACCGCACCGTCCCACGAATCGACCCTTAAGCGCGAGAAGCGGAGGAGGATAGAAGCAGAGGCAGATGCCGCCAGCTGGAGGCGAGTGGCGCAGCAACTTGCCGAGTGCTCGTCTGCAGACAACAATCGTGAAACTGCTCCAATGTGCCCGTCGACTTCGACGGCAGCCGGCCTTGTCGCTCCGAAAGCGAAAGAAGCCCCGGCAGCACATCCAAACGCCAAAAGGTTGTTCAAGGTACGGGCGATCGGCGAGGCCAAACAATCCATATCTTCGTCTGATCCAAAATCAGACAAGCCTAAGAAGCCCAGGAAGCCGCGGCTCAGCACCCAACTGCCGAAGGTTTTGTTGTGTGACACGGAGACCGGGCAGTGCATAGACAAGGACGAGGTGAAGCGGAGGACGGGATTCGACAGCCTGAACACTTTGCTCGCTTACATCATCCTAATCAACAACGGAGACTTCGATCGGATCCGCAGCAGGCATTCTCCATTGACTTGGTTCGAGGAGTACTTCCTTTTCTTCGAATGGAAGATGAACGAAACCAACCGGCGCCAGAAAGATGTTTGCGCCAATTGGGGCCTCGACTCTCATCAGGTTATCACGCTAAAAGACTCGATGCTGGCCGCAGAAAGGGAGGCAGTGCTCAGCTGGTCGACGTTTGCCTCGTATGAGGAGGATCGCGCCCTGCGGGATCGAGAGAAATGGAGCAGGTATGATGAGAACAGGACGATCATGTGGGACATGACCAACGTTACGGCAGTGCAGTTCGGCGATGCCAGCTTGCAGCGGTCGACTTACAACGAGTATTACGGAGAGAATTGCTTCAAAGGCGGCGTCGGTTTGCAATTCTGTGGGTGGCAAGTGCTCTGGAATCTGTGGACGGGGTTCGCAGACGACTCTCGTTACCATGACGAATCGGGATACAGTGACGAGCAAAAGAGCTTTCAAGAGACTGACCTCGTAAATGGGGAGGTGAAGCCTTTCCTCAATGTGTTGGATCGGGGCTACCGAGTGACATACGCCGCTCATCAGACAGGAGGCCAGATGGTGCTCCAACCGCCGGGTTCCAAAAGCGAGCGACGGTTCAAGGGAAGGGAAACAGTCTTTGCTGCATGCGTCGCGCACGATCGATCTGGAAACGAAAGGAGCGTCAATGTTGGTAAACGGGCGGGGTTGTTCAAACGCGGCTTCAAACAGGGAATGAACGCAGAACGATTCAACACCGCCTGGAGGACGTGGGGATTCCAGGCGAATTTCATGTACAGGCCCGTGCTCTAAAATAGATTCGGACTCACCTCTTTCTTTCTTCCTCGGCGGTGACGACGTCGAGTGCGGCGGCGCCCGTTTTGCGACGGCGGGTGGCAGCCGGACGAATCCTCCACGGGCAACCCCAGCAGTCCACGCACTCCCCCGCCAAGTGCATCGTCAACTTCCCCTCCTTCCCCACCAAGTACAGCGTGGTGAGGATGCCCATCACCTTCTCTTCCGGAACGGCGCCGAACATATCCCCCGCAACGTATCCCCCGCAATCCCACGCGGAAGTGCTGCGTTCTCCAACACCCGCACACTCCCTGGATCACGATCGTAATTGCGGGCGTGTAGAGGGAGGCGCTTCAGTTGTATTGACGCGATATGCCGGCTCGCATCGCCGCCGCGGCGTAGAAATGGGACGTCGTCGAGAGCCTCGCGCCATCACGCTGCACGTGATTCTCTGCACTGTTTTCGCAGAGCCGCGCCCAACTTGCGATAGTTAAATGAAGCCCGAGCGCCGCCGCCCGGCCGGGACCTTTCATAGAGACGATGAACAGATGCCATTAGATGGGATGCCAATGATGGATGGCAATTATGACGAGCAGCGCTAATATTATTCACCTCATTCAACACATCGGCGGCGGCAGGGGCGTCTGCGCCTGATGCGAACTCGGGGCGGATTTTTATCGGCGCGCTTGCAGGCCCAGCGGAATCGAGGGTGCCGCACGACGGAGGGGCGAGAGGGCTTCACGGCGATATGCTGGGAGCGGCTGCATCGACGGTGGCGCCGAAGGAATGGGGGAGAGTAGGACGGCCATGATTGGTGGTGGTGGGCGCTTTTGCTTGGTTTTGTGTGTCGCTGTGTCACCAGGTGACGCGGTCCCAAGCGGGTTATTTCCATCGTTCCCATTAAGAGGTTGCCTCTGTATTGAACCTGGGGCCCGCGACCGGTTAATACCAATTCCTAAGTACAAAATATCCATGAGATATCCAACCATCTTCCAAATCACAATCATTCAATCATCATCATCGTCGAGAAAAGCTCGAGGCTTCGATTGAGGTCCTTTCATCGAGCGAGCTAACTGCGCTCGCTGGCAGTTCATCGAGGGGTCGAACCACTTACGATATGGCTCTCTTTCGCCTGCTGGCGATGGCCCTGGCCGCCTCCTCGCCGGCGACGGCCGACGCCGCCGTGACCTTCGTCGTCAACGGCACCGCCGAGGGCACCTGGCAGGAGCTCATCAAGGACCCCAACACGTCGGATTGGATCGGCGAGAAGTACCGCTTCGTCGTCGAAGACCCCGCGACGGGCGCCAAGTTGGGCACATTGCAGGGGTACTCGTTCAACTTTAACAACCTGACGTCGTTCAACGGGAACAACGTCCTACTCTACGACGACGGGAGCGTCATCAATTTCATCGACGATTACATACTGTCCGCCACGGGGGAATACGCGCCCCTGACCGGTGGATACTACACCGAGCGCGTGCTGACGCGCGATCCCTACGTCGCCGAGGTGTCCATGTTCGAGCCTCCGCCGCCTCGGGACGACGAGGACGACGCCGACTCGGCCGCGCCGTCGACGTTCTCCTTCCTCATCACGAGCGGGGGGGGTTATTACGTCCCCTTCCTCCAGAACGGGACCGACGGCGGCGATCCCGAGGAGATCGGTCAGATGTTCCAAAATCCGGCGTACACAAAAGAAGATGGACAGAATGCTACCACGGACATAGGAATCAATCAGGGGTACAGCTACCAGTTCCCCGACGACGCCTTCATCACAGAAGTGCTGGGAGGATATTCGGGAAGCTATCAGAAGCGAGAGAACTACCACTACCAGGGCAACCGCCGTTTCCTGCTGGACGAAGGCAACATGACTGTGTTCAATGAGGTGGTGGTGCAGGCCACTGGGGTGTACGAAGTGTACAAAGGTACTAGCATCCAGAGGATGGTCATCTCGAGCCCCCCGCTTTGGGTATCGGAGGTCACCTTGGAACCTCCCAGCGCTGATCATGGAGGTGACGCGGAAGGCGACGACGCCTCTCCCCCCACCGAATTCACCATCACCGCCGCGGGAGGGTGGTACGATCCCATCGTGGATCCCGACACCGGATCCCAAATCGGAGAGCGGTTCCAGAACCCCGTGTACCTCAGCAACGGGACGCGCGTGGGCACCAATCAGGGGTACGCCTTCAACTTCCCGAACGACACGGGGTGCGGCAATCGCATCTTTTACATGATCGGGGGCACGATGAACGTGTTCAACGAGTTCGTGGTGGCGGCGACGGGGGAGTACGAGGCGTACGTGGGGGGGGCGATGGTGGACACGGTCGTGACTTCGAATCCCAATTACGTGGGGAAGGTGAAGTTGGTGCCTCCGAGGCCGCTCGTTGCTGATGAGGCGGAGGCGGAGCAAGTCGATGATGGAGGCTCTGTCGATGGTGACACCCAGCAAAGCGAAGGAAACCGCTCTGGAGCTTGCCTTTGGTGCGTCGCGGGGTTGTCCTGGACACTGCTGCTTGTCAGGTTGTAACAACTTTTCTTCTTTGAGATGAATATTTGGATGACTTCATTCGGGGAAAATAAGGGCTGCATAATCAATAGGACATTCATGAAAAGATCCAGCACTTGTTGACATCCAGGCTGGGGGGGGGGCGGGGGGGCGGTTCCGAGCGGCGAAGGGAGGGGAGGGCGAGGAGGAAGGCCGACGACGACGGAGCNTGATGGTAGTGAAGCACTCATCGAGTCGTGGGATATAGACCACCCCTCGAAGATGCTCGGTGTCCACTTCACTGCCATCGGCGACGGTGAACCTCATATGAAGGAGATGAGGCAGAAGGGCTTGGACTGTAGTAGTACTCGTATTAAATCAGATTAGCATCTACAGATACTAAAACGGACTCGCTAACGCAGGCGGTTCTGCACGCCTACGCGGTCTTTTCAATTGGCAGAAGGGATCTAGCCCCACACCAAGGAAACGTGGTGGGTGTGACAGGCGACTGGTGCCTTCATCAATTTGCGGCAATCGGTAACAAGCTAAGGATATAGTCGACACATGTGCTGAGCTGCTCCCACTAGTTCAGCGCGGGCGGGCAGCCAGGGTATCATCACTGCCATTGGCGTCGTCAACGTTGTCGCCGCGGTCGCATGCATTGTGTTTGTGGATTGACCCGTGCCGACTCCGTGGCAACCGACTCCGCTGAGCGCTTCCGGTCAAGGATAAACGAGCCCCCACCACAAAAGAAGGCCAAGACAAGGGCACTGCGAACCCAAGGGCCTCCAACCACGAGGCGATGTTCGACTCGGTGCCCCTTTCTCCCAGCTGAGTTGTTATGTAGCCGCGCTCCGCATTTCTCCCGTTGCACCGTGCAAGGTTTGTTGTGTCCTGGTGGCCGTCTTGATGGACGGGAACGCTTCGCCACCCAGGTTGGTCTTGGCCGTCGTCGGGCAGGCAGGTAAAATTCCAAGGCACGGAAGCAGTCGATGAGGCTGTCGTGGAGGTTGGAGTCGGTGATGGAGCCGTTTTGATGGCGCTGGAGCTGGGCATTGACCTGGTTGGCGAAGGCGAAACGTAGGCTTTGAGATGGCGCCATTGCGCCACAGGCTGCAAACCCGACGAAGGATCGGGGGTTCTGCTGAAGGCGCTGCTTGCGGTTGGTGTTGGTCAGGGACGGACAGATCCCAGGTGGCCCGCACAGGAGGGGAAAAGACGAATGGGTCTGATGGTGACCGTGTAGGGGAATTCGTGGGCTGGGAGACCGACGGGTGGTGGCCGAAGTGAAACACCTGTCGAGGTTCCTTGGCAGGCTTGTCCTTTCGGCTGATCTTCAAGTCGGGATGGTGGCCGAGGAACCGGTGCGTTAGGTGTGCCGTCCAGGGAGGGGCTACAGGGCGACTTGGAGTCGGCCACGACGACGACCACTCTTGTTGGCGGTAGTAATGGGCATTGATGCCACTTCCGTTCTCGTCGTTCTCGTATCTACTCCGCCGGCCAGGGGGACGCACCGGAAACAGGGGGTACGTCATCAGGAGGCCGACTGGGTACTCCGGTGACCCGTTGCCCGCGATTCGACAGCTGTCGTCCTCGTCGAGCTCTGACAGGAGGGGGCCGATCCCATCTCGGGCCAAGCCAGGTATATCTTGGAACTCGCCGGAGAGGAGGTAAGGATCGTCCCCAAAATTGGTGACGAAATTTTCGAAGGAGTACGAGTCCCCCATTTCTTGACGCAAGAGCCCTTTTTCCCTATGAAAGATGCGCTCAAGGTCGGTGTGGTTGGGCAAAGGAAGGGGGGGCTCGAGCTCGCCGGCAGTGCGCGCAGTGGCATTGTTGACTATCTCCCACGGCGGCGGCGGATGTTCCGGGGGAGGCCGTTTGGGCGCACACTCACGATGAAGCGCAGGGGTGTCCCTGGCAGCGGCGGCTGCTGCAGGGGCATAGGTAGGCAGGCTGGCGGGGATCGGACGCGGCGGGGGGGGGCGGAAATCGTCGGCGGCGCCGGTGCCGGACCAGAAGAGGTCAAGCTTGGTCATTTCAGGAGGGAAAAATTCGAACTTTCATGGTTGTTAAACACGGTGGCATGATGGGGCCGGGGGATGTGTTCCCATAGGATGGGGCTCGTGGGGGAGCCTTGCCTAGGAGGGTCGGTGTCGGCGGCGTCCGCCATGGTTGCGACGGGACTAAGATGATAAGGTGGGAATTCCTACGTAGATTATGGCATTGTTGTATGGGGCGACAATCTTGCGGAATCGATGGACCTCCGCGGCCACCCTTGTCCGGAATTGAGAGTAGAGGCATATTGCTTGGACTCGGCCTCAGACAATGAACGTTTTTCAGTTGATGAGATGATAGCCATGATATCAGCACGCTTGAGACGCCCTTTGGAGTCTTGACCCCACTGTGGAGGCCCATACTCCTTGCGAAGGCTAGTTGGTTTCTGAATACTTGCCTGATCTGATTCGCCATCTCCTTCTGGAACGATATTTGGCGGTGAATTGCCAGCTCCTTCTGAAGCACTGTTGCCATTGTCATTGTTGAATGCTTAAGGAGGACAGACAAAGCTACTATCCCCTCCTTCTGATTCTGTGTTTGCATCCTTGTGAGCCACGGAATCATCGTCGCTGTCGACATCCGATACTTTGATCACATCAGGTGGCGTGTCATCCTTGGATGGTGCAGGGGTGTCCTTGACCATCATGCAATGGAGTTCTTTGTTGCACTCACGCTGCTGATGCAGCCGCTGCCTGCGCTCGCGCTGCTCAGGCTCGGACAACTATACCTTGCCAATGGAGGAGGATCCTACACAAGCACTCTGTCCTCATTGTACTCAGGTTCGACATACCAGTCACGACTGTTCTTGAAGAGATCCTTGCAGATCGCGTGAACTATGAGCATTTATTTATTTTGAACCAATAACTCTATTTTGAACCAATATCATATCTTTCTACTAAGTATCGTAGTTTTTCGTTATCCAAGCTAGAGGGGTACCTATTGTAGTACCTACGTGGAAAACATTGTGAATGTCCAATAATCGTCTCTATTTTGAACCAATATCTGAGCCACAGAGACCAATTAGCACCTAACCAAAGAGGCTCTTCTTAACGACCTGGGCGGCTCCCCCGCTGGATTAAAGGTCTCAAAGAGGTCCTCTGGACATCTAGTATTTGGTTCCGGCGTTGGGACCCGGGTAATACGCCCGTATTAGCACACAACGGCGAGTGTTTATAATGGACACTCATTGGTTCAAAATAGATTTCTGCTCGTACGGAAGTACTGGTCGCATTTCGAATTAAAAAGTACCATTCAAACATTTTAGAATACACTGAACAAAAATGAGATTGATAGCCGCACAAGTATAATTGCGACGATTTAGACATTATATTGATATTAGTGAGTACCGATTAGGTTTTACTAATCAGTACACATAAATGACCGTACAATTTTCGATAATAATTACGTCTGAATTGAATGGTATCGTGGTGTGATATCGTACAAGCCGAACCGTCGGCACAGACATTTTTCGAAAACGGGCGGGGCGGATCGTCCGTTGATCCGACAACAACTTCTCGCGAGGTATCGTAGGTAGTAGTAGCAAGCGACGGCGACGGCGGCACGCTCTCATTCATCCTGTTCTCATCGGACCAGGCAGGGTCGAGGCTTCGGCGAGGCGCATTCGACCATGAGCAAGAAGCCGGAACCGGAACGGAGGGAGCAACAGGGCGACTCCGCCTCCGGCGTCGACGGCAGCGAGATGCGAGGCCTCGTGGCGGCCGCGGCGATGCTGGCCGCGGGAGACCGAAGCGCGGCCCGGGCCTCCGACGGGAACCGACCTTCCGCCCTCGGCGGCGCGTCGTCGACCGCGAGCGGTCCCCCTCCCGGCGCACGGACGCCGGGGGAAGGTTCGGAAGGGGGGAAGGGCCCCGCCCCCTCCCCCCACGCCAAAATCGGCGCCGCCCGCGCCCGCCGGCTCGAGCAGAACCGGCGCGCGGCCGTGGAATCTCGACGTCGCAAAAAAGTCATGATCGAGGAACTCCGGCGGTCGGCGAACTTCTACGCCAAGGCGAACGAGACGCTGCGGACGGACAATCTGGATTTGGAGCGGCGGCTGTTCGCGGCGAGGGAGGCGGCAAGAGGGGCGGCGAGAGAGGCGGCGAGGCGACGGCTGCTCGCGGTCGAGGGAGCGACGGGGTACGAGGGGGCGAAGGACGCGACTGCCGGCGCCGGGGTGGCGGCCGAGGGGGGGACGAAGCCGGCTTCGTGCGGAGCGGGGGCCGCGAGGCCGTCGCGGACGGGGTCCGACGATCGCGACGGACGACCGCCGGCCGCCGCGGCGGCGGAGGCCGTCCCGTTCCCGACGTCGAACCCGTCCGCGAGCCCCGCGGGACATCCCTGCGCCGCGCCCATTGCATCCGATGTGGCCATGTCTCAACAAACGGCCCTGTCTCAACAAACGAGATATCTCGACAATGCTCCGGTCGCAATCGCCGCATCCATCGCGAATTTGCCAAACCTCGACGCCAAACCCGGCGCCTTGGAGCCAACAGGGGCTCCAATGGGGCGTCAAATAGGGGCACATTTGCAGCCGATACCCCTCCCGTCCGAGGAGGAGGTCGGGAGCGACCGCTACATCGCGTCGCTCGAGAAGGTACGTCGTGGCGTAGTCGTGGACACCTCAGGTACAATGTTTCAGCACCTACAATGCTTCCGACGCCTCGATCCGCTACCGATCTCTCTCTATCTCTCTCTCCCTCCTCTCGCAGTTCGTAATGCACCAGACGGCCGCGGCCAACGCCGCCGCGGCGGCCGCAAACGCGGCCCTCCGAGCCATCGAGCTTCATAGGATCATGAAGGGGAAATCCCAACAATACCGACCGACGGGCGGCGCCTTGGCAGCATTGTCGGCCGCGTCGTTGCCGACGTCGACGGCTGCCAAACCGAGCGAACCGAGTCCCGCGCGGTCCGCGTCCGAGGGAGAGGGACCGCCGTCGCCACCGTCGAAGAGGCGAAAGTCGTGATTCTTTCTCGTTGGCATTTTTTATGCGATGGTCCAACAGTACGGTGCAGTGGTTCATAGTTTCATTTTAAGCGACAAAATCCAATTGTTGTCAGACGTCGATCCCAGGCGGCGTTGATCTACCACAACCACAGGCCACGCAAAGACGCCCCACGTGATGGCTTGGCGTTACAGGGCGACCCTGTCACGGACAGCGTGCCCTGTGGCGAAGCCACAGTGGCGCGACATGCACGCCAAATCTTCGATTTGTCGCTGTATATCGCTAGATAACGAGCCGTCTTTGGGTGACCACATACCACAGCAAGAACCGGGGTTTTGGCGAACTACCAGATGGGAACTGACTTCTAAATAACCGTGCTCCAGGCCAAAAACCGGGATAAAAAATGGGATAATTTTGCCTTTTTGAGANTGGTGTAGTATCCTCTGATATCTTGTTGACTGGGGAGTCGGTCAGCTTGCCATTGTACTCGAACTTGCCAAGTCGGAGGAGCTGTGCTAAGTAATCCCCAGGGAAACGATATCGACACTCTCTAATGTCACATCACCCTTGGTTCTCTAATTCCAAGACAGCGACTAATCCCGGAGGATGTGAAATCAGGCCTCCAAATCTGACTCGCCATGTTAAGGTCATAATGAGCATGTTCTAGCACATATGCAGAGGGCTCCGACCTGCTGCAGCCAACTCGCGCACAAAAGGCCTCGAATCTGCGACAACTCAGTGAAATCCTGACTATTCTACCACCGGACTAAACCAGATTTCATGCGGGCATGCCGAGCATGAATACACTACATAAACAATATTTTGGCCGATTATTTGGCGGGTGACCACGTCACCGCCGGGGGGTGGCGGGCGCTGCTAGCTGCTCTGGGGGAGAGCTCAGTCTTTGTGAGTCCAACTGGATTTACCAACCTCCACTGGTAGTGCCTTACATCATGATGATGATGGGGTGTTACGTTTATTTGTGTGGGTACGATACCTACCTCCTAACTAAAGGGAGGCACCACCTGAACTAGGTACCATACAACATCTGAGTCAGTGTGCAACCTTTCATCAAGGGATGCCATCCAGCGAAGATGCCGAACCTGACGCCTTACATACCATATGTAGGTAGGTAGGTAGGTGCATCTTGTCCACGTCAATCAGCAACACACCGGACAGAGCTATTGTTAGCGATAATTGTACGAACTTATAGTA
>JALLPA010000079.1:0-22176 GCA_036939895.1 Thalassiosira exigua
TGGCGGCATATGTACGTTAAGCTTCCGTTCGAAGAAAGAATCGGTATCTAACGTACGGTACCATACCGGATCTATGGCACGGCCCGAACTGTCGTGGTGGTACAAGACATCAGGAAACATTGGCTGTCACAGTCCATAACGCTCTATCTGTCGTGACGTCCTCCATCCGTCCCCATTCCGCCTTCTCCAAGCACTGAGATATAGCGGGCGCGAGCGAGGGCGGGGGAGGGGGGGGGTTGCATGACTCTTCTTGCTCCCCGTAGCTTATTGAGGCCACTGCCCCCCCCCCCAAAGTATATGCAGGTGCGCAAGCGAGGATCAGACAGAAAAGTTATGACACCTGTATCCTCATCTAAGTCCGCAGGTCTGGGCTTTGGACGGCCATATCTGCTCCTCACCCGATCCAATAAGCATCAATCAAGAGGCCTGAAGTACGCCAATAATTATTACCATCACGCCGATGACAATGACCAGACCAGCAAAGATGAATCCCTGATGTTGTTTCCACCAGGGCAACGACACGTTAACTACCGCAACTGCGTCGTACACCGGTTCGTTGCCGACAAGTGTCGCCTCCAACATCACAGGAGCAGAAGGTTCGTTGTGCTGACCAGTGACAACAGCAGAATTGTCCGAGAGGGCGGAACGAGGAACAGCGTTGAGTGTTTGGACTCTGATTGCATGGTGGCTAACATGTTGCGATGGCCTCCCAGTAACGATTCCTACTTCTCTTTCCATCTCTTCTCTAGATGGGATGAGAACAGATTCTTTGTCAACTGCCTGGCGCGTGATCAGCGTGCGAGCCACTGGGGGAAGAGACCGTTCTACGTACTACGTAAGTACGACCTGTTCTGGTGTGCCGAAAGGCCGTGCCCATTCCACTCCATCCAGTGGGCAGGGTCAAAGCGCTTGGTGTCCCCGAGTGGCATCTGGAACATGATGTCGTTTCCCAGGACCTCTCTCTCTATCGTACATACGGCGTGCGTTTTTGCACACGAACCGCCACACAAACCACAACCATGGACGACCACCGTCGCCATGGTTTCCGCCGATTCTGTCCACGCCGCGGGCGTTCATCCGCCGCCAATAGTCCACCAACGCATAGGCCCATCGGCGGGGGGGCCCACCGGCGGTCGCAAGGGGGCTGTCGACGCTGGAAGACGACGGCGTCGCGCGTCGTCGCGCGTCATCGAAAAAGGTAACGCTGCGAGCGCCAGCGGCAATGGTCTTTGACATAGTTAGCGTTAATATTAATTAAAACCACGCCACAGCATCCTTCATATACTACTCGTCTAGCGATGCGCCGAGTCCCATGGGCAGCGCCACATGGGTTGGGCCGTTAGGGGCGTCGGCGGACGTCAGGGTCGTAGGACGGTGGAGAAAATCTAAATTTGCTTCGAAGCAAGACAAACATGCGGTACTTCCAAACATGAAGCTCCTGCTTGACTATCCTGCAAGTCAATCAAGCCCCGACTCGTTTAAGAAAAAGATATTTCCAGATACCATAAGTAGGCCCCGACTCGTTTAAGAAAAAGATAATTCCAGATACCATAAGTAGGCCTTGAGAAAAGTTAACAACCTGCTGCGCCGACCGGGAATCGAACCCAGGGCAAATGCTTGGAAGGCATTTATGTTACCACTACACCATCGGCGCTTGAAGATTACAAATAATGTAAATAACATTTGTTGTAACAGCTGCCTGATCAGAGAGATGGGCGGTCTATCTACTTTTTCATTCGACTGGAACGGAAGTAGTAGGTCGTACCTCTAGGTACATACCTACATATCTATCGATATGTAGGTAATGTATCGATGCGTCCTATCGCGCGCACCGCGACGGCTGAATGATTTCGTCGAGATAAAACCGACTATGTAATGTGCCCTACCATACGTACCTAGTACTCCTACCCTCTAGATACCTCCTCGCTCTCTCTACGATACCTAGCTAAGAATCCTACGATATGGCCGGCTGGCTCGCCGGGTGACTGCTGTCAGCTGTCAGAACGGATCCAACCATGATGTCCCAGCAGCTGAAAGCTTTGAGATGATACTATTACATTTTTTAAGTTTTCAGTAAAGTCGCGAAGTAGACCTACCACGACACATTTAACCTTGCATACCTAACTAAGTACGTAGAAAAAAGTATCAAGAGTTTTGCTAGCGGGCCCGCCTACTAATTATCGCATATTATCTTGCTTTCACACTCATTCGCGATATGTTAGCGACAAACGCGCTCGAACGCCTAACAAACGCTAACAAAATTCACGAACACCCCCGCCATGTCGTCCGCCGGCAGCACTAGGCAAGAACGGCCCATAGATCGCCACCAACGGCGAATCGCTCATGGCGGCACCCTTTAGTATCGATCGCTTTGCCACCCCGTCGCCCGCCATGGCCATTCCATGCGTTGGGGCACCCCAAAGCTCACGACGGAGCACCCCACCACTTCCCCACCGGAGACACCCCCGATCACCACTTCCCAGGGGCAATCGTCGTCTTCTATTGTCTCCAGGGCGGCGCCGGCCCATGTCGCCGATGGGCGACGTTCCATAGGGCAGCCAACATGCGTCAACGATGCTGGAAGTGCCTCGTTCTTCGAGGGTCCGGGATAATTTCATCAATTCGCACTTGTTCTGCACCCTGGCGAGCAAGATGTTTGGCCTTGGGATCAGATGAACTTGGGTTTATTCATGGAAAGCACCCAAGAATGGATGCATCGGATCCATAGGCCGAGGGGATGGGAGCTATGCAGGTCAGGGGTGGCTCAATGGGACCTTTTTGACGGGGGGCGATCTATGCCAACATGGGCTCGATGCTTCCTGGCTCTTCCTGGGATGTCAAACTTGACAATCAACAAATGGTACAAGTGCAAGGAAAAATGTTTAAGGGCGATTCACTTCAGTATATAAAGGATGTTTTGGGTGCTTTTCATGCCCTTAGAATATTAAAATGGGTACCAATAGAGGAGATCGAATGCCACAAAGTGGCTCGAACGAAAGCTACTGAAATAGCTTGAGTTTGGGCAATTTGCGGCCAAAATAAGCTAACCAATTATTGAATTAACACTCAAAGTACATAATTATGCATAATATATACAACTAGAACCCATCAGCAATGGCCATGATGCCATCAAATGCCACCAAATGATCGGGGTGCTGCTCTGGCATCACTCCTCCTGCCTTGCTATCGGTACTTAAGGAGGCTCGTGTCGCCGATGGCTTGGTACGCCAAGGTACCCATAAACAGGTCACATAGGGACCTTTTCATCTGTGAATTCACGTACCAGGAGACTGGAGACTGGGATGCTGAGCAGCGGCAGCGGTGAATCCAGCGGGATTCGGTGAAACGTACCCTGTTAAAAGGTATGAAACAGGGTAGTAAACGCGGGTTATTTGGGTATCTGCCTAGGTAATTTTTGCTTGATTTTTTTGCTAGTTAGGTAATGCAAAAATGAGTACGTACGAAAGTCTCATGGCGGCTTCGTCGTCGAGGCTGATCCCGAGGAGATGGGGGTCGCCAAACTGACCCAGCTCTAACGATGTCATGCAACTACCGTCACGTGGCTCGCTCCAATGCAGAAGAGGTGAGTTTATATTATGTTTTATTTTTTATCATATGCAATATTTTCTAACTCCTCGTCCGTTGGGACTGCTCCAGACGGCCGACGAGCCGATGTCGGACTACGTCAGGCGAGAGGATGAATTGGTGAAGGTCCCGAGGGCCGAGGTGAAGGCCATGACGGTCGTCTACCTGGCCGCGCTCGACGAGAGGACCCTCCTCCTCACGGCCAAGGGCGTTCGTACTCGCGGCCGCGTTGGCCGAGTGGAGCCTCCTCGTCACGGCTAGATAGCGAATAAAAAAATAATTATTGATTTTAATTAAAGCAATTGTAACAACTGTAACAATGGTCGTGTGTAGATGGTATCTTGATCGATTGCGGCGCATACATTATTTGGCGCCTGCTTTGTTACATACACTGGCGGCGTTTTTTTCGCTCTCAGGGTATGTGGAATCACGGCCGTCAGCGTATGTTGAAACTCGTGCGTAAGGTATGTTTTCGCGATTAAGGAATCGTTAGCGGTTTGGATCCATACGTCGATTTTCCATACCTCGAGGTATGTACGTATCACGTTTAAGGTATGAAATTGGTTTCCTGATGGCGGCCGAGGCGGAGGCAGCGCTGACGGGGGAGGAGGAACGATCATGCGCGGATCACCCGCTGTTCGACGCCCGTCTCTCTGCACGAGGGAAGAAGCAAGCCTCCCTCCTGAAGGCGATGCTGGCGAAGCGTTCCTCCGGAGGTCGGCCGTTCACCGCCTTCGAGACCGTCGTCTGCTCTCCGTTGACCCGCGCGTGCGAGGTGGCGAGCGTCGTGTTCGGCGGATCGCCGGGGACGTACGGAGGGGAGGTGGTACCCAAGCCCGCGATCCGAGCGCTGGAGGATTGTCGCAACGTCTACGGCCGGTACGTCTGCGACGCTCGACGGGACGCGGCCGACCTCGCGGAAGAGTTCCCGGAGATAGATTTCTCGGACCTGTCGCGCGGACCGGATCCCCTCCACACCGACGACAGGGAGTGTCCCGTCGCGGCGAGGGATCGATCCATTCGCCTCCTCCAGCGGCTCTCCTCCATGCCGGAGCGCTGCATCGCCGTCGTCGCCAACGGCGAGTTCCTCCGACTCTTGTTCGGGCAGTTCGGCGACACCCTCCACGAGGAGGACCGGGTCGTGTTGCGCCGAGGGACAGCAAACTGCGAGCTGCGCAGCGTGGTCCTTTGCAGCCACGGCCCGACGGGCGAAGAGGAGAAGGATGGACCGGCTTCGACGGTGAGGGTGCCGAGCTGCAGCTCCTTCGCGAGCCTTGGGAGCCTGGGTGTATCATTTGGGGAGGGTGAGGAGGAACCGTGACGCATGCAGTGACACCACTGCACGCCTCGTCTTGTTTGACACTTGACCAGTGTGAGGATGCCGGTATTTGAAGGTGAAAGCGATACTGGGCGCACCTATTCTACATTTAATTAAAAGAGTAGTCAATGGCAAATGAATTGATAAGCATAGCCAGCGTAAGCTTTTCTTGTGACTTGTCGTCTCCATATTCCTTACCAATTAAATAGCTCATCGACAGGCAGTCTTGAACCAGCTTTCCATGGAACTATGCCCTCAGATGATAGCAAGCTCACAGGTAGAGCAAAAGTCGGCCTTGAACATCATTCCACAGCAATATGGGGTGACTTGATGAGAAAATAGCTAGAATCAAGAGGAGCAGGTTCGGAAGTCCCTGATACTTTACAAGTTTCTAGTGTTGTTGGATTTTACTCTGGCAAAACAGCTAGAATCCAGAGGAAAAGGTTTGGAAGTCATTGTTCACTAAAAAGTAACAAGTTTTGGTGGGGATTTACTCTAGGAGGCTTTCACACACCTGCCTTCTGACTACAATATCAGGGGGCATTTATAGCAAAGTAGGGTTTGAAACCAAAGGAACTCTGAGAGAAGTGACTTACCACAACACACCCTTACAAGTTTTCGATGAGCATCATCGCCCGCTTCATCCCAAGGTCCATTAAGTCAAATGCATATAACCCAGTGTATAGGTGCTGCCATTTGAAGTTTACGACCCCTGAAATGTAAAGTCCAAACTTGTGACAAGCAGCTACAGTGACTAAGAATTGTGACAAAAGTTGGTCCTGGTTCCTCAGTGAAAGTCAAAGTGGGAAAGCACAGGTTTGATTTACAAGGTTTTGAAAATCTTTCTGTAGGGACTCGCTTCATGAAAATGACCCCAAGACTACTTCTATGTTAAAAATCCTAACAAAGTCATGAACTAGTCTGTAAAAATCTTCCATCCACGCTGAGCCAAAGTGGGTAACTGAATCAAAAGAGCTCCTGTGCCACCAAGTTGTCTAAGATGTTCATGTCTAACTCCAAGTACAAGGCAATCAAATGAGTACATAACAATGTCTGTCATCTCTTCTCCAACTCCAATCCAATGTTTTTTTTCGACTGGTCATTTTTTATATGGACAATTTGAGACGACAATGCCATAATGTTGCAAGTTCTACAACATTTTGACGGTTGAACTTTGAGGACTAATCAGCTGATGAAAAATCAACCTCGGCTTATTTGAAGAATTTCCCCCTGCTTTACCAAAACGTTTGTGGCGCAACTACACATCCCATCCCACAAATGAGACTCCAAATGCAGAAAATATGTTTGCAATCTTGTTTGGAAAAATTATCTGTGGTGTGCAAAACTTTCCTCCGCGACAAGCAAGAATCTGATCATAAAACGGGGAAATGGCGCTCTGACCCATTATATACACATGGATGTGAGCAACCAACAATTGAGTTTCAGCAGATATCTCGTGATGGACACCTATTGAACAACATTTCTTGTCACCACATGGAATCTATTGTTCTGTCTAGCCTTCCCATCATCAAAAATTGTTTCAAAGTGACCCATACCAAAATTTGCAACAGAGAAAGGGTGTGATCTTTAGGTTCATCTACTCCTCTGGCACATTTTCCATCCATAGAGGACTTCTTTGCAAGGGCCACCGACTTGACACTATAGAGATTGTCTCCAATGTACTATGTGAAAGGGTTTGGTGAACAAGTTGGGTCCGGTATGACTCCTGATAAAATGAAATTGAGCAAGAAAAGATTCAAGAGCAGCTCCTGATCATGCCTTGATAGTGCTTGACAAATTTTGCCATTTAGCCACTGCAATATTGCGGAGCACTTGTAAAGAAATTGGGGGTATTGTAGGTGCTGAGGCTAAAATACTACAGCATATAAAAAATGGTGATTGCACTAATTATACGCACTGATATTCAGCTTACTTTCTGGTTTAGACTAGTGCTTAGATAAAAGCGAGTGATGCCATCAAAGTTGAGGCATTAGCCTCAGCTGACAAACAATCCCAAAAAGTGGCTTAAAATGGCCGTGTATAAAAAAGTTGTTAATTTATTGTTATCGACAAAAACTATAACCAACAAGTCACAAGCATCTCTTTCTACAATACATGAGTAAATTCTACCTGAGTACATACAAATCTATTGTTGTCAATGTTTTTTATAAAATACAACCGATGACCGATGGCCAACAACATGTGTGGACATTTTGTCAACCCAGGTTGTAATGTGTTTTTGGTCACGGACGCACGTATGGTAGGAACTCGCAGCGCGTCGTGAAATCTCTACGAAAAATTTTGTGCCGATCTATTTTTGGCCTTTTTCTGGACCAACAAACGATATCAGATACTGTAGAATCGTTGAATTGATATTATTTTACGAAATACTGCCTACAAAAACGGACACTCTAGAGACTTTGAGATTTCGACCACCCACCCCCTCGGGAAGCAACGGAAAAGGAACCATAGCGCCATCATGGCGACCCTCCACTATCCCCAATGATAAATCATGAGCATCGGCAGACATTGCTGGTTGCGATGTGGTTTCCGCTGGAAAGGGAGGATGAGAAGTCAAACCCCTCCCATACTAATATTTGTAACCTGGCAGCAAAAGGTTGAAACGTCACATCGTGCACGTTGAAGCTGATAAGTCCGCCGGATAAAGCCGCACGGATGTGCCGACAATGTCTAGGGCTTAGATGACGTCACGTGACGTCCCTATCTGAACACTTAATGATATTAAATTAGAAAGACATGACACTATGATTGAACTTTATTTTATTTTTTGTCCAGCTTACGTTTGAAGGATTTCCAAGTTCTATAGTCTCCTCTCTTCGCTTTCGGCCACGTCAGATCAAAAGCTGAGATATTCGACTTTTGAGCGGCCAGCAGCAGATAGCAAGGGAGGCACATTGGGATGCAAATGGACGCTGTCGTGGCGGATTCCATGGTACCGTTGTTTCCTCTCTCGCGTGTCGCTTGTCCTTGGTTGTGTGTGTTGTGCGTTGTTGGTTGTGGGTGGTTTTACCTACTCTAGATACAATATACCCATCAAATCAGCGGAGAAACGACCATCAATGCCCTCCAGTTCTTCCTCCGCAACGCGGTCAAATTGCCGTCAATGATCGCGCCGGTCGCGGCGTACCATTCTCACTTACATGAAGGATGGCACGCCAAGTCAATATTGGTAATCAGCGGAGTTTGTGGGGGGTCAATCGGGGGGGGGGGGACTTCAGGTTAAATTTGGCGGCCGATTTATCTAGGTACGTACCTAGGGAGAGAGAGAGATTTTTTGCTGATCCGTGACCAAGTGAAAGTACAGCATTTACCCACATTGCATAGTTTGACAACATGTCTGTGCGACTGCACCAGGATGAGCGAAATGTTGTCTATCACCTACCAGCACTGGTCATAGGCCTCCTGCAGCTGTCAATGGCCCGCATCGCTCATCCAGCCCTATAGTCACTCTGACAGACTGCCTAGGGACCATCTGACACTGCCGTTACCTGGTGTGGCAGATGTCAGGCACTCATGACGGTAGCGATCACTGCACCATCGTGATGCTGTGTCATTGTCAGTGGCATTACAGTGCAGTGGCAGACTGAACCCAAGCTATTGTCCCTGCCTCTAGTTCAGTGGTAAATTGGTTTCGATCGAACCCTGGAGGCGCCACTATTGGTGGAGCATTGGCGACATACCAGGCGTTGGATATTGATTTAATCTTTGAACATGTAATGGGCTTCATGACATGCGAGTGGGTTCGTTGGCTGTGAAAAATTAAAGGATCATCAAATACATACATGAAAGTATGCTGATCATTTGAAATTATGGTCGCTCTTTCCAAAGGTTGCAAAGGTTTCTCTGATATTCAATTTAATGGGTTAAAAATGTACCCATTTGCCAATTGATCAATCTTTGCCTATGCACCACAACAAGAAAGAGATATACAACAGAACATCTTCCCTCTCTTTGAGCTTATTAATAGCTGATGCCCAATGTTTGTTCCCCTAAAGACGAAATTTGGTAAGACTGGATTTCCCTCATGGGTCCAGGCAGGCCAGATGGTCTGATCGCAATCAGCATTACACATTTGCTTCTGCACCTCATCATCGTGCAACACGCACATCTGGACACTGTCCTGCACGTGGATGAACTGTATGAATTCCCTCGGATGCGCCACCTCATCTCTCCAAACATGGTATAGTCCACCCCACGGCTCAGATCTAGATGCGTTTTTGTCCAATGCGCGCCTCGATCCCACAGTTCCGGTCTCCAACGGTTCACGAAGATGGATAATCATTGTAATGTCTATTCCTCTCAATTTCTACTAGAAGCCGAGCGGGGAGGAAGATATGAGCCAAGATGACGCGAGGACCCAGGCTATGGTTGGAACTGAACCAAAACTCGACATGCCCCCCCCCCCCTCCGAATCCTACGGACTGCCTTGTCAAAAGTGATCATCTGGAAGCTACCATTGAATCCTCAATCAACTACGTGGAGATCAAGCAGCGGCACTCGATTGGCACCGATGCACTGCGTTATTCGGCAGTCTCGGCACAGCCTCAAGACAGGCGACGTCGGTAGCAGTCAACTGAAGGTTACTTCGCTCTTTTGAAGCTCTCCATGTGCGCCAATACGAGGCTGGGCGCCGCATCACAGCATATCCCGGTACGCTCTGCACATGTCCACGTCGATGCCGCTGAGCCCGTACATCCGCTCTCCGCTCGCGATCTGGACGGCCAGCGCCGCGAAGGCCCCCGCCGCGGCCAAGAGGCTCAGGTACTCGGCCGCCCGGACCTGCGCCGCCGTCGCCTCGGCCAGCGTCCCCCCGAAGACCTCCTCGCACACGTACGAAGTCAGGTCGGTTCCCCCCGCGACGATTCGCGCGAAGAGGGAAGCGCCGGCCGCGAGGATCGCGCCCTGGTAACAGACTCGCTCGAGGGCGTCGCCGAGGCCCGGGGGACCGCAGCCGGTGGCGACGATACTCACTCCGACCACAGGACGCCCAGGGAGAGGCCGATGGATATCTCGGCGAGGCCGGAGACAAGGTTGTCGTACCGGGAGAGGGAAAGGCGGGACGAGCGGCGAGGGACGCGCCATTCCCTCGGCGCTTCCTACTGCAGAAGGCTCGGGCTTCGGCTTCGGCGGTCGGAGACGGGAAGCGAGCGGCAACGGGTGACGAAGGCGGCGGGGACCGATCGAGCCGGACCCGGCGCCGCGCCCGCGGATGCGGACAGCGCGATGGATAGCAACGGCAATGCGGCTGCGGTTTTCATCGCAACAACCCGCTCCTTCTCCTCTCCCTCGCTCCCAGTGGCAAGGCATAAGTGCAAGTGCGAGTGCAAGTGTGGTGGGCGCGCGCGTTGGCGTTGGCTGGGCGTTTGGCGGGGCGGGCGCCCATGGTTCAAAACATATTGGCGATATTTATCAGTACATATTACATTGATATTATTGTGAAATAATCGCACAGTGAAATAATCGCACAAATGATTTTCAAAATGTTCAGTCCTGCCTCGTCTCTCGTCTCTCGTCTCGTCCTCGCTCCGTCCTTCTTTGTTCCGTTTCCTTCGTCCTCGGCTCGGTCCTCGTCCTCGTCCTTCGTCCTCGTCCCTCGCCCTCGACACTCGCTCTTCGGCGCCATCGCAACAAAGGACGATGCCGATCGACGACGACGACATGGGCCACGCGATCGTCTGCCTCTCGAGCGACGACGACTGCGACGGCGGGGACGACAAAGGACGAAGCGGAAAGGCCGGCGCGCCGTCGTCGTCGTCGCGGAAGGAAAACGTGGAGAACGGTTCCAACGACGACGACGAGGACGACGCGGAAGTGGAGGTGATCGACGCTCCGGCGCGACGGGCCGTCGATCCGCCCGTCGCCGCCGCGGGGAGGGCGTCGGCGCCCGGCGGAAAGGACGGGGGCAATGACGACGACGACGACGACGACGACGAGGAAGAGGAGCTGGAAGTGGTGGGCACGGCGAACGAGCAGCGACTCCCGCACAACCGGAGGGACTGCCTGGTCCATCGGTACCGCGCTCCCGCGGGGGGGAACGACGACGACGACGAGACCGACGCCGCCAACGCTTTGTGCTGCCCGCTGTGCTACTGCTTCGTCTGCGACAAGCCGGCGTCCGACTGCGCGAGTTGGTTCCGGGGATCGAGGGTCCGGCGGGAGGACTCGGACGCGAACGACGCGACCGCGAGCGGTCCGAACGCGACCGCCGCGAACGACAACCACTGCCGCGCCGCCGACAAGGGACCGCGCGCGAACCTGTGGAAGAACATGCGCCGGGCCGTGAAGGAGGGGCGGAATCCCGCCGGCGCGACCGACGCTCCCGAGACGGGCGGGAGGACGGAGGCGGCGGGCGACGCTTACCTGAGATATTTGACGAATTACGCCGACCCCGCGACGGCGGCGGCGGCGGCGGCAGAAGCAGCGCGCCATCGAAACCGGACGCCCGCCTCGTCGCGGGGGGGAGCGCGGCAGGTCCGACGCCGCCGCGACGACGACTCCCTCTTCGGGGGAGGATCGTCGTCGACGGGGATGTACGCCAGCGTGTCCTACGATTCCGCGGTGGCCGCGGCAGCGACGGCCTCGTCGTCGTCGCGGCGGAGGAGCGAAGGCGGGGCGAGGAGCGGGCGGAGTCGAGCGAGCGCCCCCCCTCCCGCTTCCGCGGCCGCGTCCTCCGGGAGGCGGAGGGCCCGATCCGCCGGCGCGGCGGGGGACGGAGGGGGGAGGAAGCGGCCCGCGACGCACGACCACCGCGATCGGATGCGGATGCAGCGGGCGCTCGAGGACCTGTACGGATGAAAGACGGGAGAACGCAACGAGCGGAACGGGGGCCGCGACTCGCGCGCTCGATGGGGGAGACAGTACGATAACACCCTCCGGTTTGGAACGGGATGGGAGCTGTCTTGCGACGGAGCGGCGACGGCGCTAAGTGGATGCACGGCGCATTGCGGGAGACGTTCGATGCGTGCGGACGAATGCATCTCGACGTAATGGCGGCGCCGGCCTGAAGGCCCGATTGGGCACGCACAAAGTTTAATCTTTCGTGTCTCAGAACTCCGCCGAGCGTACACCTATGAAATCTAAATGGATGTCACTTTGACCATTAAGGTTTTAGATCGATGGACGATGATGATGGAAGCTTAGGCAAAACAGACGAGGCCGCCACGATGAAGGCACGTACCTATGGAAGATGTTGAGGACTTCTTGAATAAAATTGAGATGACCTTTGATGAATGATGGCGGTAGAGTACGATCTCTTCTTCGCACTTTTTGCATCGCTCAATCCACGGTGGACCTTCCTCACAATCTCTCGTTGTTGGGCGAAAGGTGTTGGTTACTAAGCAATGAGTCCCACAGCGTATAAATTGCCCGTGCTTCTAGATGGTCATAAGTTGCCTCCGCCTTTCCACAATGTCTACTTCTCATTGCTCGCATTCGCAATTCCCAAAGTTTACTGGGAATGTCCGATAAGTATACGTTTGTCGATATTAAGGCAGTGGAAGTGAAGAAAGGAAACCATGTCTGTCGGGCACTCTATTCATACGTTTTTGTCTGGGGAGTTTCCAACCCCGTCGACAAACAATATGGCCAAATACATCGGAATCTAGTAACAATTTGAAGGACGAGTGGTTGCTGTTCATTGCATTGGCACGCCGACTGTGGCGCCAAGAACCTTTCAAGACGATGTAAGAGGAGAGAAAGAGTTTTTCCGTGAGATAAAAGTTGTTATCAGATAAGCTTCGCTTTAATAAACATTAACAATACATAGCAGAGGATCAGTTTCTTTTGCCAGCATGGTTCGATGGGATATCGCGCTGCACCACCCTCCTGTACTGTCTAGTCCTTTGCCAGGGTGGAATAAGAGCCTCTTCATGATGGTGGCGTTGGCGCTTTCGCATAGTCATGGGTCTCTGCCTGGTCCTCAAAATACATTATCACCCCGACCACACCTCCGAAGAGTAAAAAGTCGACCATCTTGATATTCTTCGAAAGAGGTGCGTTGGTTGGCGGCTGCTGGCGGTCTCAAGGAAGACGATGAAAGAACAAATGAAAATTTTGCTGTATCACTTGGTATCGCCGGAAGAAGCCAAAAATGAAAACGAAGGGAGGGCAGATTTATGACCATATGTGGTAAGTTCCCAGAGTTGTCCACAGGGAACGCGGGGGACGCGGGACCAATTAACTCTCGATTCTGATATGAACGGAAGCGGTCGGACGGCCTAGATTCGCTGGCTTCTTAATATTGAATATTCCCAGTCTGAACGATGAGGCGGGCAAATCCAATCACAGAAGCTCAGAGAGCTGAAGTTTGCCGGTTTCCGCACCGCCGGCGGAAGTCTCCTGTGATTATTTACCTATCTATCTATCTACTTATCTACATTTCTCTCTTTTTCGAAAATGTATGAATTCCAACGTGAAATAGCCATTTAGGACCGCCCTCGCATCATCCGTTCGAGTGATTCTGAGTTCTGAAAGTTTCGTAGTTATGGTTCTTCTAGGTACCTAACTATGGATGCCAAACAAAAAAATGGCAGACCAGTTCGATTCTCGTCATCCTCCCCGGGGGGGGATGTAGCTCAGCGGTCAGAGCACTAGGAGTAGAATGTTGGGGAAGATGATACCATATGTATTCAGAATATTAACAATTGATTATGCTTCAGCAGTTTTATCTGCCAATGGTTTTGTCACTGTGAGCTGGATAGACCCGTCGCATAACTCCCCCCCAGCCGTCCAGGTAACAGATCAAACTATTTTCAGTCAATCAACTGCTGAGCTTTTGTGCGATATGTGGCGCCCCTAAGAAAATATTGACGCTCATAAACAACTTTTAGTGTGAAAGTTAGCATCACTTCTGGCCGTATTATGTTTAGTCTATTGCGAATAAATGTAAATGCCGGGATCACTCACTTCGTGGCTCCCTCTTTTTAGAAAAAAAGTCAGATGTTTTGATGTCTTGATACACCAGTTTAGTTACGGCATTTACATTTTGAAATGCATGTGTGCATGTTATATAGATTTCAGCACCCGCATCTTGTCTACATATGTGCACTATGTAGGCCTGGCACTCCTCCGTACACAAAACTAAAAATATGATGAATTAGCATGTAGCTGTCACGGTCTTACTCTTATGTGATTCTTATGTGATGCACCTCATAAGAAATGTGAGATGAATGAGGAAGATTACGATGAACCACAACCAACAATAGCACCAACAGTACAAAGGTGATATTCATCATAAGTTATTGGCTATCAATCAGCCAATGTCATCAACCAAGAGCTCCAATGAGAGCCCTTGTCCTTACCGTGTATTTTGAATGGAACGCAGCAGGCTAAATTGAGCATATATATTCTCAGCCGGATTAACGAGTTAGACCCTGATTCTTTTTTCAATCACTAGTTTATCTCTTGGAGCAGTGGTGGGCAGAAAAGCGTTCGCTGAGACCAGTGTCTTCCATGTGAAAATTCTTCCCAATTAGTGGGTCGGGTCAAAATCGATTTTGGGTCCGAACACCTATGGGACTTAGTTTTACTCTTAAAAAAATAATAATAAAGTACACCCTGTGTAGATATATCAAGGTAAGACTTACAAGCCATTTTTAGTTAATGCAAACCATTTTTAAAACTCCAGAATTATTAAACATTAATGTATCAAAGGGTGAAATAAACAAACTTTGCACCCTGAATAAGACATGTTCCCGATGGAGTTAGGACCTAAATGAGAACTCATCGAACTTGTCTCAATAAGAGTTTTCCGTTGATATGCACTTTGGGTATGTTGGTAAAGAAAATCATAATTAAGTCGTAAAGCATTCCAGATATAAATTAGCTACAATCATGCTACAGAGAAGTGTTATGAATTTCATCATCCCCCCGAAGGACCGCGCAATGAAGTGGCTCATGTTGATGGCATCAGATAATAGCGCTTAACTCAAGGGAGCTATGCTCTGCAGACACAACGACATGTGTTGCGCTAGGATCTATATTCAAACCCATCGACATTGAAAAACTCAGGCAAAAGGAAATAAAAACAGTTTAGATATTGATTTAAAACTTTGTATGCGACTTAGCTCAAACTTTAATTTGAGATCCAAACAAAAGAATGAATATATATGATTTTTGAAATCGAATTTACAATTCCTATTGAGTAAAATTCTATCATACAACCTAAAATTTTAAGTCCAATTTCAAAAGTTCTACGTGATTTTGAATGATGTACACTCGCAAGTTATTGGCAGATCTTATGTAGGCATCTCGATGTACTTTCTCTGTCAATCAGAGCATATAGCATACTTTGGAACAAATAAAAAAGTGATCTGTAACGGTTTCAGGTGGGGAATATTTAATTAAAAAAAAATTCCAGTGTTGAGACTCTAAGAGGGTACAACCAATGCTAGTTTCAAATGGATTCAAACGATCTCACGATCTCGATCCAAATCCAGATCCAGATCCCGATTGATAGTTTTGGGAGGAGCCAGGCTATTTTTCGTGTCTGATAAGTAACCTAGAGATAATGATGTAGTAAATATTAATAAGCAATGTCTCTGAGCTACCTTAACTTATTTAAATGTTATTTGTAGCTCAGCATGGTATTCTAATTTGCCGTTAAATGTGGCAATTGTCATGCCACAAAATACTTTCGAATCCTCTTGTAGCCAATTTAGACTGACACCAGTCTCTTTACTGTGACTGTTATTTATGGAGCTATTGCCGACAAACTAAACTCCTAGCCTGAATGTTAAAATTCTAGTATTTGTTATCGGGTTTCGAAACTCACCTGCAGGCACCTTGTGTTTGAGATCAGTAAAAGTGCATTTTTCCAATCCACATTATTTGCAATAAGTCACCCCGATCCAACCGTTAATATTCCTGATTCAACTGTGAATATTCTAGATTTAACGCTAATCAAAGTTAATTTGATATCAAATGGAAACTAATTGATTGCACATATCTAAATTTTTTTCTAAAAAAATTATTGTGTATCAGCAACGTATACTTATTAGACTGACGTATTATATCCATGGTAAAATTATTCCTATTGTCATGCAGTGCGATTCAAATGCAATTGCGACACAACCCTGCTTTGGGGGGGGGGTATTTGGACATCAATGCATCCTTTCCCATCTCCATCTCGCCCCCATCTGCATTACTGTCCCTGTCAGCAACTGGCAGGACCTACCAGTCTCTTCCCCGACTGTACAGGCAGAAGACCTGAATGGGGAGTCTGTCTCCCTCATCCTTGTATTGCCACCGAGCAAGCACGTGCAGCTTGACTGCTGCGTTCAATGCAGTCCCCCCCCCTGCTCTCATCAAGCCACGGCCGACCGCCCCCTTCAAACCACAACCCAGAGTAACCTGTGGTTCCAGAGCAAGTGGAAGTGGAGCATAAGAAAAGGGAGAACAAGCAATAGTAAGTGGGAGGGAAAAATATGCATGCTAGAAGCTCATCAGTGCACATTTCTGTTGGAGATGATGGACCCCCTCCTCCTGTCTTCTCTCCTCCTCCCATCATCCCCCCTCATCCCAGAGAGTATCCTGTGGCTGAGGGATGAAAAGAGGCAGAGCACAAAGAAGTGGTGAGCAAGTGGCAGGAGAGAGGGTTGAGGGCACTAATTGTCAAAAACTTACTCACGTATGTCTCTCATGCTCGCCTCACCCTCCCGAGGTCGATTCCATTCAACCTAAAGGTCGTTCTGCAATGTAGCCTCTCACCTTCGAGCCCTCTCCTTCTGACACGACGCCCATTGCTGAAGTTGAAAAGGTTTGAGGAAAGATGTAAGTATTTGATTTTGGTGATTACCTTCATCAAGAAAAAAAACGCCTCTTCTTGACACCCCTGGTCTCATGAGGATCCCTTGTAGTGGATGTCAGTTGAGACTGTCGGCCAGAGCCGACGGAGAACAAACCCCATCTCATTGGCAAAGAGCTGAGTTGAGAGAGGGGGGTGGTAGTGAGAGAGCAAGGGTTCCAACATCGGTGTAGAGGTTTTGCCCGCGTGCATTGGCAGGCCATGGCCATGGTCAACTGGTGGGCAGAAGGTTGGTTGTGAGAATGTTTGATCCAGCCACATCATGCAGAATTTCCATCCCGGGTGTGCACGTGCGTTGTTTGGGATGAAATCGGGTGTTTGTGTTGGTAAGAAATAAAGAATGGAACATTCCTCTCCTTACCTGATATCACGTTAAACCAGACTTAGAACTAGGTTTTACCTAGTTAGGTCGACCAAATTTGCTAGGTCTATGTTTATGTCTAGGTCACCTATTTTTTGAAAACCTATGAACTAGGAACTAGTTGTTGGTGACCTGGAACTAGTAAACCTAGCCTCCGACATTGTGACCTAGGCCAAAACCTAGTTTTTGTGATGTAAGTGACCTAGGCGAGCTAGGTCAAGTCAAATTACCTCCAACCCAAACACGAAGCTTGGTTTCTTCCCGCCAAAATCGAACACGATTTTGCATACGAGGGCAATACGATGTGCCCTCTACCAAACATAACTTGAGGCACAGCCTTGACCCTGGCGGCCTCCTCTCATGCTCGCCCCCTCTTCGCCTGTGCAACGCCCACGCACGCGACCACTCCCTACCGACACTGCCGAAGCAACCCCCACCCCACTAGGGAAGTAAATTTAGGGGGCATGTGGGTGCGCTTACCTTAGGCACGGTATTGGTCGTGGAATAGAAAAGATCCAGGTCGAGGCTAATCCATGAAAATTCAAAAATATGTCAAAAGTTTCACAAACGTAATACAATTTTACAAGTTCCACCAATTATTTTTACATTAAAACCAACTTCACCCACGTTCTGCACACTATAAAAGTGTTGTAGAAGGGTTTAAACATGAAGATCCGGCTTTGAAGTCTGCCATTTTTATGACAGGTGGGGCGGCGCCCACTTCAGGCACGATTTCCTCCCCCTAAATCCACCTCACTATACCCCACCGACCCCGACCCCTGACCCCCGACGCCGACCACGTGAGCGTGAGCCAGGCGTACCTCGGGTTGGGGTGAAGTGTTCGGGCTCCTCGGCGGCGCCAACCATGATGAGCGTACGAGAAAGGTGATGGGGACCACGACTGCGACAGCGACCACAACCGCCGTGGAGGCAACGACAACAACATCGATGTTGCCTGGCCTCATCTGCGTCCCATACCTCCACCCGGGGTTGACCCTGGCGTTGGGAAAATTATTCGGTGAGGGCAACGCAACGGCGTCCGTCGTCAAACCAAGGTTGAATGGGGCCTACGAGATGGCATCCCACCCTCACCGGCGCATGCGTGGGCCTCCCTCGTCTACGTCCCGTGCCGAGCACATACTGGCGAAGCTAGTCTAGATCTTGATCATTGAGTAGAGTCGGATGGCAAGGTATGGAGGGGGGGGTGCATATCGTCGAACCAATCGACGATTAGCGCAAAATCCCGACCCTCAGGCCGAACAAATCCTTGGCCAGCGAGGACGACAGGTCGTTGAGGATGAAGGGATAAGGAATTTGGGCGAGCGGGAGGTGACGAAGGACGCGTCCACAACAGAGCACACTTCTGTCCCAGGACGGAGATTTCTTTTAGAACCGGGGGGTTGGGGCGGGGGGAGGGGCGGGTCCTCCTCGATGGAAGCAATGAGGCGTCAAGCAAGGCCGGGCGCGCGAGGTCAAGACTGCCGATGAGGGGAAGCAGGCATACCTGGGAGGGCTGTGGCAATGGAGTGTGTGCCAACTGGTGCTGTGATTGTAGCGGATGGGACAGGGGATATGAGTGAGAATCAACTGGATCCAGCTGGAGATGGTTCGTTTGGTTTATTTAGGTCCAGGTGAAACAAGGCTGGAGAGGGAGTGTGATCTCATGGTATGAGGGGGGAGCTGGGTATAGGCTTTATATTAAACAATAAATGCTCATCAGTAAACAATATGGTTATTTTGAAGGAGTGTTGAGGGGAGTTGACTCAAAAATGAAGTAATGTGAAAATTTTCTGTATATTTCATAGGTGATGAAAGTTGGCTCAATAGAGCTTGAATATTTTTTTAAAATCATACAATGATACTATGATAAAAGAACATGTTTTACACATTATTTGATGGCTCAATTTTTGATTTGGATTTTTTTTGCGGATACGAAAAGTTGGTCAGACTAGCTCAACTTAGCACAAAACCTAGCAAAAGTTCAACTTTTCCAACCTAATACCTAGACCAGGTCAGCAGTGACGTTGTTGACCTAGAACTGAGACTATGTTTTTGCAAAATTACCTGGAAACCTAGACCTAGTTGCTAGGTCTGACTTAGTTCTCTAAGTCTGCGTGGAATGTAGCAATAGTTATTCTACTTTGCTTGATGGCATTTTCAGCTCAAGTCTAACTGGCCACTTCCCTTTCAGTTGACTTCACAGATTCAAATATGGACTTTTAAAAGGTGATTTTCATAAAGAAATTCGCCGTGTGAATTTAAATAGGATGTGATGACAAGTAAAAAGTCACAGGAGAGTGAATATATACTGTAACTGGTCGTAATAACCTACTACCAGTTGATTGTGGCTGATATTAGCTGTTATCATTTTGTCTGGGTCCTGGGTGAAACAACACGCTGCCCAGCAGCATCGGATATGCTGCCGGGCAGCGACTTAAGGAACTAAATTTTCGTTTATATCGTTAGTACTGGTTCCGTCGTGATTCTATGCGTTACAATGCATAAAACATTTTTTTCGTGCTTCGTTGCAGCATTTTTATTTATATCAAATCATACTAATCCCTATGTATGTTTACGGGGAGAAGATATAATGTAAAAAAATCCTTCATGCACGCTGCGACACAGCAAGTTTTCGTGCGTCCATGTACCAGTTTTATTTTATTTTTTTTCGTACTTATGTAAATACATACGTTGTCATCCTCCTACGAAAGCGGAGACTCCGCGCTAAATGAGATTACCACTAAAAACCAACGACCAAGCGTGCAAGCACAAAGCACACCTTCACCATGGCGTCCGCCGGTGGACGAACGGCCCCCCTAACGGTGCCTCCATCGGGTCAAACTCGATGGAGGCGCCGTGGATCAACGCCCGACGACGTCAGCGCCGGTCCCTATATGGCGATCCCGGATACCCGGCGTCTCGGCCGAGGTAGAGCCTGCCCCTCCCTGCGATGATGGGTGGGCGTGCCGGAGGCCTCCTGCCGGAGGTATGTTGGACCGTCTAGCTCAGCGGATAAGGCAACCCGGCCAAGCCGCCAACCCGTATCCCTGGGCGGCATCAATGACACATCATGGGCACCAAGGATGCTGCCCCTAATCAGGTTGGGGCGGCAGCAGAGCCAGTTAGCCTAAATATTTTTAGTTTACTAATATTGTAATTAACTAGTTAAAATTAGCCCACCGGCTCCCCAACAAAGACGACCCCTCCCGCGTTGCCCATGACGTCCATCCCCAAGGCCCAATTCGCATCGCACAAAAACATACCTTATGCACGAGTTTCAACATTTGGTGACGTGCGTGATTCCACATACGCTGAGAGCGAAAAAAACGCCGACAGTGTATGTAAAAAAGCAGGCGACAATGCATGCGCCGCACTCGATCAAGGTCTACTCTATTACATACACTTCAAATGCCATTGTATCTGATTGGTTTCTTATGTTAAAAAAAGAGAAACTACATGTCGGAGTTGCCCAGCAATCGTCTCCTTCTCCTCTGCCTCTGAACAACGGTCGATCATCTCCACCTTTGTGATGAAGCCAACCTCTTGTGGCTCTCGCGGTGGAGCAGCCCTGACTCGTTGCATTCAACGATCGTTGGCCTCCTCCTCCTCCTCCTCCCTTTCCCGCTCCTTCTTCTTCTTCGACCACACCACGCACCGTTGTTCGTGGGCTAGCGCCGTGACGTAGTCCTCGAAGACCGCCGTGAGGCATTTGCCACCGCCGTCGTCGTCCCTGTTGAGGTTGCCGCCGTACTGTGAGGGAGGACGATGCTTCGAACCCAACCCGTTGTCTTTGCGATATGCCGCAACTCGGGGCACCCATACGACGGGTTTGGTCTAGGAGCGCCTCGGTCCCAGACCCCTCGTTGCCCCCAGACCGCCTCTTCCGAAGCGGCGTTCGTCGCGGACACGAAGCCTGGGTCACCACCTTCGCTCCTGCCTCAACAATGCCGGCCTGTGAAAAATAGGGGGATATACAAATTAGAGCAGGGCAGATGGGCTGTCATGAAAAAAATGACGCAAACCAAGATCAAAACGAGCTCACCTGGCGTTGGAACCAAAGCCGTGAGCGTGCGTGCTGGCCGCGCGGACAATCGTGCGGGAATGCGCGCACTCGACAATTGCCGACGAGGCTGTTGCCGGCGCCTATGCTCCAGTCGCTGCCAATGGAGGCGACGGTGATGACGGGACGGAAGGCTCCCAGAAGTACTCGCTGGTGATGCCTGAGACACTCAGTAGGTGGATCGACAACGGAAGACACAAAGGCGAGGTAATGCACGGATACGGTTAGTGGCGAGCAAAAAAACTTGCGCGAATCAGGGCGAAGGGGTCTGGAACAGTCTCACCTACACACCGTCGGACGCGGCCTCCCCCTAGTTGCGGAGTCGCCGGGGCGCGATTATCTGAGGTGCCGTGTCTCCTCCGCAACCCTCACCATCACCACCTCCGCTGCCGGCGCGCTGATCCCCCGCGTCGGCCTCGGCGTGGCAGGGATAAAAGTCAGAACAGGGCAGATGGGTTTCGGTGGAAAAAATGGCGCAAACAAAACGCCGTACGAAACAAGCTCACCCGGCGTTGGACTTGGGATCAGCGCGTTCGTCCAACCCCCTGCGCCGGCCCTGCCCACCACCAGAAGACCCAGCTGATTTGGACGCATCCGCCTGCGGACCGCTGGCCTGTCTCAAACGACAAAAGGAGGGGTAGAGAATCAGAACAAAGCAGACGGATAAAAAGTTGGCAGAAAGCAAATGATCCGCCGCCGGCCGGTTATCTGCGCACGACCAGGAGGAAGGAAATCCCCCCCCCCTCGTCAACCGAGAAGTACGCTTTACCCACCCGCCCCGCCCGGACAACGGCAACGAGGGTGCCGACAAGGAGGTGGAGGTGGGAGAGGAGGAGTACATGAAAAATGAGGAGGAGGGAGCAACGGCAACAACGGAGGGCAGCACTGGGCGCAGGGCGGGGCGATACACTGTTTCATTCCAAAATTTGTACTATTCCCATCGTAGCAGTGCCATAGGCTATCATAGGATACGTAGTTACATACTTGGATCTTTCTCTCTCCTGACTTCTCTTTCAAAAATCAAAAAT
>JALLPA010000080.1:0-25833 GCA_036939895.1 Thalassiosira exigua
GCCGATTTCACGACCGATGGCCGAAAATTCAAGATACGTACTTAGCCGCGATACAATATTGCCACCTTAAATGCAGCGAGTTTACCTAACCTCAAGATTTTTACATAACAACCCTGTAAAATATCTTCTGACGGAATTGGTATTATCCTCCACGATGCGAATGTCTCTAGGAGTATGTACGATTCCCTGAAGATTGTTGGGCAAAATGTCCCATATGAGATCCTACATATGTAAGTTTTCGCGCACAACTCAAAAAACTTCGCTGAATATCTTGGCCGGCCGATCCTTCGCGAGGACGGAATCGCGCGCGACGAAGTAAGGATGTGAGTTTGAAACCTTTGAGCAAAATCGCCCTCGCAACAACGGAGGAAATATTTTTTATTGCGAGATTGTTGACTACCGTTGCCATGTGGCATCCCACCAAGGTGTGGAAATCTCTCAACCTAATACTTCACCACCGCCAACAGCACATAAATCTAACACCATCTTTTGATCCAGAAGAATTACAACCTCACTCTCCGGTAGGTACATATGAATATGGTTGAAAACCAATGATTTTGTAGCCTGGGGGAATTATTGGTAGTGTTGACGCATCAATTTATGATACCGTTGTGATACATCATACGGATCAAACTCAACTTGATTTTTATCTATCTATATTTTTGAAATAAATGGGCATAATGAATATATTTAAAGTATCAAATCCACTTACCGGGAATGGAAAATATAGATATAGCTTCATCAACACCATTACATGACTGGTCTGGGTCCTGGATGGAAATGACTTGTATGTAGGAGCTCGTACAAATCTAAATTTGTTGAAAATAGTTTTTTGTATCTACGCGGTGGTTTGCTAGCTTTTGTGTCCTGATGATCATCGATCACCTATTGATCACCTTCGATCCAGCGAATGGTAGGTACGATCCATACCTGCCTACACCGCCGGTGGCTGACGGTCGAAACTCGCGCGAAGAGCCGGTTTGCGAGTGAAAATTGGTGAAAAGAACAAGGAGCGAGGACTGTGTACGCGCTCGTGACGTCATTTTTGTGGATCACTCGAAGGGCGTTCTTTTTTGTACCAATTCTTACTCGTAGAATTTGTTCGATTTGTATTCCTCTTTTCCATCCAGAACCCAAACCAGTCACAAAGCAAAGTTGAAATTATCTCCTCGTAAAATTATACAGTCTCCTACAATTTATCAACAGGTATGCATATGTTCTTTCACAAACATGAAATCTCATCACAATCAATATGTCTAGCTAATCCAACTATAAATGAGTTTTGATATTCATGTATTTCAACAAAATATTGTTTAGATAGATTTGGCGACAAAACAAAACATCAATACTCATCATATTGGAAATTGAATGAAGAGGGAATTCCCCAGTCCTCTCTCTCTCTCTCTCTCTCTCTCTCTCTCTCTCTCTCTCTCTCTCTCTCTCTCTGCGTCTCTCTATCTTCCTCTCTCTTTTCCTCCCTCTCTTCCTCCTTCTCTCTCTCGCCCGCACGCATGCACCTGCCCACAAACCAAAATACACAGACACACCACAGCCACAATATCTACACAAACAACTACATTTGAAATCACTTCTTTATTCGCAAAGGTCACAATAACATGTATTTTTGACAAATAATCAAATACTTGCATAGTGGCTCCCTGAATTGTAATTGGACTAATGCCCGCCCATGTCTAAAATAGTCAGTTATGTAGTTTGCGAAACATATCGAGGGTTTTCTCGATCGTCTTGTCCAATACGTGGAGGTGTTTTTGGAGGAGAAACCAGAAGCTTGCCACCGACTGTTATTACGACCATTACTACCATCACGGACAGACAATGCCAACGGTATTTTTCGACAAAAAGCATCGCCGTTGATTTGCAAGCGCGTGAAGAGTAGACAAGGGAAGCTACTACAGCAGACTAATCTGTAGTCTCACTTTTTGTCATGTTCGGATGAGTTGATATAATGGAATTTGTTAAAAATGTTGAATTGATATTGGAGAGTCACTGTAAATTTGTGTTATTTATTTGCAGATATCTTCATTAAAAACAAGGGGGGGGGGGTTGTGTTGAAAGATATATGAAATATTGTCCCTTGACAAATATTCTTTCAGTATGTCATGGAAAAATATCCCAGTGAACAATGTGATTATCAGTTGACCTATGTCACTGAATTCTTTTCTGTCATCCCCCCACCTCATCACCACACCACACACACAATCACACACAATTCCAAAGGATCGGGGATAGCATAATTAAAATCAGAGGAATTCAATGCATGTGTCTAAGAGCAAATGCCCTTTAGTTTGGGGCCGGCACTGGTGGATGTGGGTGATGTATGTGCGATACTCACGTGCGAGGTGCGAGGTGCGAGGTGCGAGGTGCGAGGTGCAAGGAGGTGCGAGGCAGACATTTTCCATTTTTGACTATGCTAAAACTAAATCATAGCCTTACTTGAGGCACAGATGTTGGGGGGACGAGGAGACGGCCGGCGGCATCCGATTTTCGTACGTGGGAATAAATACTTTATCGCAGTTTGTCGCGGAATTTCGAGTGGGCAATTTGTCCCTCAATCTTTGTTGTACGCGATCACAACATGAGAGTGACGCGGAGCTACCGCGTGGAAAGCAAGCATTTGCGGATCGTTGTAGGACAACGTTACGTTACGAAAAGAGGACAGTTTGCCCATCTCGTCCCTCAAAAACATACGTAGGAATCGGTTTTGTCCCTCAATACTGGACTATGTACAAGTACAGTGTGGCACGTTCAATCATAAAACTAATCTATGTAGGAATTAATTCCCGCCGAAAGCTGTGTCCCGATAAGCCATTTGCGTGCCGGACAGACGGGGAATTTTTAGGTTTCAAGCGTCTCCCGCCATATTTATCTCCAACCGCCCACTGCCGCCTACAATCACAACAGAGCATGGGCATGGCAAGGCATGGCACCTCGACGACATCGGCCCTCCTACCGTCAGCGCGCTACCCCTCTGAGAGACGGAACCAATGCGGTGAGAAGCTTCGACAATCCGCATTGCATGTCTGGGCGATTGATCGGAACGGCGGAGAGGAGGTGGATGTCGGGGCTATGATTGAGGGTGCATGCGGTGAGTGATGAGTTCGCATAACATCATCGCACATCATTATCCTATCGCATGGTTATTGTCTAATCGGAATCATAGTCCTTGAAGTATTCGTCCAGGTAATCGTTGTTGTATTCCGCAATTTTAGGTCCCTGGAGACGCTCGTTCTCTGGCACGCGCGTCGTCAGTTCATTGATCCGATTTGATCGATCTTCTTTGAAGTGATCGACATAAAACGACAGGGCGCTATCCTTTGAGATCGCTCCATCTTCCATCATTCGGTGTAGCCTCTCGTGCCGGTTCAGTTGGCGAAGCAAAGCCTTATCTGTCCGCCGCTGCGAAACCAAATTATGGTTGTACGAGGTGATGGATGCCATTGTTACCTTCGAGCGCACATTCTGTGAGCGTTCATTTGTATTTACTTCATCTGCGACCTTCTCATCCACCCGCTTGCATAAATCTATGCTTTTGACCTCGCAGTTGGTGGCGCTGCTCATGTCGGCGCTGATGATTCTGCCCTCTTCCACTGCGTCAGCGTCGTTGACATTGTATTTGCCGGAGTAGCCGGGTATGTCCCCCGCGATGCTCTTTGCGATAGATTTCGTGTATTCATCGTCCGACTTCTTCTTCCCCATTTTACTTCCAGGCTTTGATATTTTGAGCTCACCAAATACATACGATGCTGCTAATGGAAGGCTCTGCAATGACTTGATGGGGACGGGCATGAACTGCACAATTTGATCAAACGTCCAATCTGGTTTCGTTTGTATCAGATATATCAGTAGAAAACAAGCCAGAGTATGACTGCAGAATAACCATCCGTTTGGACAATCACATTTGGACAATTTTGCGAGGTAAATGCCCTGCGAGGAGAATATGATGTACACGCTGTACACTACATTCTTCATGCTTGGAGTGACTTTCATTTCGAATATATGCGCCTCCTCATCCTGTCCCTTGTTTCGCACCCGTGTTGTTGCCATTCGCAAGGTATCGATGTTGAGATGTCCGCTCTCGAAGCGAAGCCACGATCTTTCCCTGATACCATTCTTTCCCTCGCCAAATATGTTGTTGAGGTAAGCTGAATCGACTTTGGGTGTATCGTCGTTTCGCAACACAGCCAACACCTCATCTTTGTTTGTAGTCCACACGACCTCGGTCAGAACAGTGATGTTATCTGCTGGTACGTAAGACTTTGCGGAGGCTTTGTTGGCAGATGCAATCACTTCTTCATCGAGCGGTTGGACTAAACTTCGAGCTAGCTGCACTTGCTCAATGAGATCCTTCCGCGATGTTCCCTTCGGATGAGGAACACCCCGATAAAAGAGCCACTGACGGAGAACTGATGGCGGTATAGCTGCAACTGGAATTTTGTCGAATTCAACATGAGCCCCATGTGGAATCGAACGTGTGTTGTCGTTTGGATCTCGTGGGAGAGGTATCATCGGAAATGGATATCCTGTGCGCGCCCATTTCTTCAAATGGTAGGCGTCTTCAACTGATGCTCGCGAGAAATGTTCGAGCGGATCAAACCCGATCACGTCCTTCCATTCTTTCTTAGGAGGAAGTGGGCGCAGAGGAACGAGTTTCCACTCACCACCTACATGTGCAGCGACCGGAGCATGGAGCATGAGTCCCATGCACAAATGTGCCTTCTCGACAAAGTCTGTAGCTGGAGCACCAGCTTTGTTCTTGCCTACTATTGGCCAGTGTTTTCCTTCGGAAAGCCTGGACAACAACTGGTCGAGCGACTTCTTATTTTGGGGGTCTTTCCACTCAAGCATGAATGATTCGATTGCCTTTTGTTCGAGACGATAAAGTCTATTAATGAAATCGCATCCTGAAAGAGTAGAATAAATGAGGATATCTTCGATCGTCCACTTCTCACTTCCATCCATAATCTTCCCCAATACCTTGTGCCTCACCAGTATCTTGCATTTCCCAGTGGCCGACTTGAAGTTGATCAAATCGATCATCATTTTTGATCCCATCGCAAAGATATCGGAATCAATTGTATACGTCCCGTCCGTGAACCCGATGAGCTCCCAGTACACAAGTTGAAAATCGGACTCGTACGGTGCTCCATACACTTCGCATCCGTGTTCCTGGAACACTTTTACAGCGGTACCAACGATTTCAGGAGTTACTCGAGCTGCCTTCTTCATTAGCTTCGCCACTGTCTTTCCTTTTGTACCGATTTCTGGATCTTGAAAGAGTTTCAGAAGAGAGGCCTTTGCTGAATTGCGGTCTCCGTTTCTTTTGTTATTCTCTGCATCCTTCATGGGATGGTACATCCCGTCGACTGATATGACAAGCTTGACATTATTCTCCTTCGCGTAACTGCATAGTCGAGTACATCGATCGATAACTTCATTGTTCGGATATGGTGGTTTGATGAAGTATTCCCCTGCTCCATCCTCGGTACCCAAAGCTTTGTGCAACACCACAGACAAGTCGACACCAATTCTTTTTCCGTGAAGTAGTTCGCTCTTGGAAAAGAGGTCTGGCGTCTCACCGGCGGGCCTTAGCTTCTTCGATAAATTCTTTATTCCCATGAGGATAATGAGAAGAGGAGACGATGAAGAAAGGAAGATCGAACAAATCATTCGCAAAAACGGTTGTCAAACTATACGCTATTTTTATTCACACTGCATTAGAGTTTTCATTCTTACATCTAGAGAACAACGGAAGAAGAGGATTACAACATGGACGACGACGTTAGCCGGAAGAGGAAGCGAGAAGTCTCGCGGTATGATTATGGCACCGTATGCATCTGTTGCAACCCCGCTTGCGACGCAGCTATGAGAGCTCTTCAGCAGCACAATCCATCTAGGCATGCATATTTCGATCTTCCGCGAGAGCCGAAGCCCGTGGCAGAGCTCAAGAGCAAACCGAAGCCGGCGCAACGAAAAGCACGCGAAATGAAAAGCCAGAGACGCCAGAGAATGCTGAAAGCACTTCCGAGGGCTGCAACAGTACGCGTCAACGATGAACGATACCAACGGAATGCGCAGCACAAAATAGCGTCACTGCATTTCCACGATGACATCTATAATCGGTGCAAGGACGGTGAAGGGAAGGCTTCGTTAATCGATTCAATCCCGGCAGAGTTGGCGCTTCGACTGAATCGAGAAGGTTTGAGTTTCACAGAGACGGACAAATATCAAGATGGCACTTACGTTCCGTTGCCAAATGTCGCTCCGGGAGATGTCGTGGCGTACGGAGACACATTGCAGTCCAACGCAGCACGGGCCATCGAAACTACGCCACTTGGAAAGATATCGACCAGAAATTCCAGCGTGACGCCTGAATCGATGGAGATCTATCGTCTCAAAGAGCAGATCGAAAGGCTAAATGCTCAGAGAGAGGTGGAGAGGCAGCGAGCAGCGGCGAAAGAAGCAGACTTGAATCAATTGAAGGAATCGTTGGCGCAGCAACAGGCTGAAATCATAGCAAGACAACGAGATGTTAACGAGAAGATGCAAATCGTCATAGCTGGAGAAAATGTTTATGGCCTTACCAGGTCATCCATTTTGAGCAAATCATGGCACAAAAAGAATCCCAACGCAGCGAGGCATTTGTTAGGGTTCCGATCTTGGAAAGAAACTGTGTATACTTTGCACGCCCTCTTCGATGTCCTCCCTCCCTTGGCCATACCCAACAAAAAGGATCACATTTCGCTTTTCGAGCAGTACCTCATGGGATTCTTGCGAATCCACTGCAGAATGACCGTGTATTCCATTGCATTGATTTGGGACCGGAACAACGGCCACACTGGTCGTCTGATCAACAATGCTGTGAAGAGTATTGGATTGGCTGGGAAGGATTTGTCAATTCTCGACCTAACACCCGAGTTTCTGGAAGCAACGTGTCCGCAGCAGTACAAAGACGAAGGCCTCGAGAAATGTTGTGCAGTACCTGACGGAAAAGACTTCATGATCTACACAACCAGGAAAAATACAATGTTCACCCGGGCGTGTTTCTCTGACAAGGTCCATCACAGTGCTGCGAGATGTATTTCATGGAGCACTCCGATGGGCTTAAGCTTCGAGCACACCGATCTATTCTTGGGCCGTGCATCGGAGAAGCGATTGGTAGAGCTATGGGGTCCACGATTGAAGAAGTGTCCGCGAGGGTGGTACATGTTGTCTGACAGGGGCTTCTTCGACACCGCGAGATTTTATCCCAACATGAATCATCAGCTGACGCCGAAGTTCCTCAGCGGCCGCGATCAGTTCACGACCGATGAAGTCTCAGCGGACAGGAGGATTTGTAAATTGCGCTACACTTGCGAAGTGGCTTTTTCGCGGGTGACGAAGACGAAAGGGCTGAAGGATGTTATCTCGAACGACTACTTCCCCCTGCTCGACGCCATGAATCATTGGGGGCATGCAACCGTCAACCTAGATGCTCCCCTGATGAAATTGTAAATTAGATATTCTCTAATGCACTGGCTGTTCTTCCGTGATCTCTTGGGGCACTTCCGATGGGTCGGCGGTGAGGCTACCATCAATCGTTGATGTGATGAGTTTGGACTGGAGCGAGGCGGGCGGAGCGAGGTGGACGGGCGGCGTGAGGCGCGAGGTGTTGAACCCTAAAAAATCCCTACGTAATTAGGCTACGTAGGAATGGTACCAGCGCAAATTGCTTATTACCCCACCCAGCCAAGGCCATGACAATATCACGAACACGATACTGCCCATAGATACGATGACCTGCTTGATGTTGTCTATGACCTCGAATTGCTTCGATCTTCGATTGTACCTATGCCTATGGGTACAAGAGAAACTGCGGGCAATCTTCCGATCAATGCCTGCATGCGAGGGATGTGGCAGATAGGCAGCAGATAATCAGGTATGATTGTGGTCGTGCCCAAGGATAATAAATGATGCCAAGTCAATCCCGTCCACCATCATCTGTCCGTTGCGATCATCTCTACATGCTGCATGCATACCTAGGTATGCATCTTATCATCGTCATCTTGACAGAAAAGTGGAACTTTAGATTTAGAGGCATTTTTATGGATTGTGTGTTACGATAGTATGGAAGTCAGTCAGTCAGCAATGGTACGCATAGGTTTGCACTTCGCACGAAGCTTGTGTTGCGGTGGGCAGGTGATGAAATAGGGGCCATAAAATGCGATTGTGGTCGTGCCCAAGTTGATGGACAGTTCAATGATGCCAGGTCAATCCCGTCCGCTTCTTCCGTCCATCCCAAGCAATGTGGTCGGTCATCTCATCACGATACATGCATGCAATATCATCGATACCTACGTACCTGCTTATTTGTGTACATACATTCTGTGAATGAGCTCTTTGGTGTGTGACGTTTCCTTACGATACTTTAGTTGGTTCTCGCACTTCGATCGGCAACACACCAAACAGAGTTAGTATTAGCAATATTTGTACAAACTTACCGAAGTTGATAATACTACACTGAAGATAATTGCCGAATTCTTGCGCCGTTCGGTGTGTTACGGGCGCACGAAGTTACGAGGTTTGTGTGCGCAGGTGATTAGGTATTTCTTGAATGAGTTCGGAAGGCAGAGTGAACGGACTTCAGTCCAGCCCACTTATGGGGCATGTGTTAGGTCTGATATGTCATCGCCACGCTAAAAAAAACCCTTTTTGCCTTTTACAACACATAAAAAATTATGCCAGAAACCACACACACACCAACGGTCAAAATCGGGCCAGTTGAAGATGGCCGACGTGACGCAGGGTTATGGTTATGTGGTTCCTATCAACGTCGCTCCCTCCCCCTCCTCCGAAGCATCATCCCGAGGGATCGGCGGACGGCGTGGTGGAATGTGGGGCGGACTGCGGGGCGCAAGAGAGCGCGGCGTCGCCTCGGCCCTCCGACGCTACCTCGCCAACGGCCTCGCGAGCTACGCTGCCTATCACGGCTGCACGTTTGTTGACTCGTCCCCCGCGGAGGGACTGCCAGGCGCGACAAAGTGTGCAAGGATGAGGGAGAAAATTATGACGCCGGGGTGGAACGGATGTCAGGGGTGCGGAGCGGAGGAGGCGCTGCTCTCCCTTCTGGAGCGGAACGCCAACCTCGAGTGGGCGCTTTTATTGGTGAAGCGATGGTCGAAGAAATCCGCGGCTAATTCCTCGTCCCGTAGGACGCGTCGTCGTTGGTCGGTCCGCCTCTTGGGTCGACGGGGCACGCTCGCCCCCATGCTGGAGGTCTGCTGTTGGTACTGCCACGACGTTGTCATTGACACATCAATAATTGGGACCGAGATGGCACGGGAGAGGAGCAGCTGTGACGGCGACGGAGGCGGTAGCAGTGGATCTTGACATCGATCGACAGAGTTCCTCCTCTCGCTGCTTGACGAGATGCAGTGCTGTTGCTCAGAAAGAAAGGGAGCAGAGAATGAAGGAGGAAGAGGCGTGTTGGGGGACTTCGAGCGGAGGCACGGGAAAAAGGATGCGACGGCGGAGGAGCCTGGCGAGAGCGGGAACGGAACTGCACTTGAAGGGCGGCAGGGGAGTCTCGGCAGGCCGCGCATCGATTCCAACCCCAGCGCTGAAGAAGGTGCCAAAGAACTTGTCCTGACCGTCCACGTCCCTTTCGGGTCCCCATTGGGCTTCGCCCTGTCAGCAGCCGTGGGCGACGGCGCGCTGTCAAGCGGCGGGCGTCGCGTCGTTGCGTCGGAGTGAGAGGGGAGGCGACGGAAAAGCGAGGACCTCGCGGGCAACGGGATCACGGGGGAGCATGTCGCCAAATCTGACACGGAGTTGGGCCCACGCCGAGATGAGAACAAGGGAGTGACGGCGGAGGCGCAGCGGAAGGCCAAAGGTTCGCTGGGAAATAACGAAGAGGAGGAGGACGAGGCAGGTGAGGTAGGCGGCGGAGCAATCGACAAGGGAGAGGGCGAGCGGGGACGCGGAGATGCAGGAGTTGGAGGGGCAGAAGTGGACGTTGGAGGAGGAGTCAGGGGAGACGCGCCTGGCTGAGGCCGAGAATGCCGTGACAACGACATCCGCAAGAGCAGAGGAAGAGGAGGGGGACAACGAATCATGACAGCTTCCCTCTCTTCCTCCCTGGCGTCAGAAAAGGAAGGCCAATTGATCTGGACACCGTCCCACTCTTAGGGAAGGCGTGCCTCCCGATGGAGGGCGTTTTGTGTTGGGAAAACCTCCGATGATGCACCATCTCTGTCGAGGTCTGAAGGGCGGTACAGGACCTTTGCTTCGAGAGGGAGGCCCACTCCCCGCCGGGCGCAGGCAGAGGGTCAACTGCGCCTGCGTTTGCTATGCGCTCCAACCTTCACCCCCTAGACCCTGCCCTTTGTCGGCCAATATGATATGCGATCGGGAGAAGGGGCTTCTGGACAATTTCTATGAAGAATAGAGCGTGTCACCAAGCTTTCTTGCGTCGATGCACACGAGGAAGGGAGAACGGACGCAGAAGGCAGAAGTGGGTCTAGTGATGCCTTGATCGGCGAGGGTGATAGATCGACAGCGAGGACTACCTATGGTAATGTGATGCATGCGTTTTGTTGCATTGGGATGCGATGGCAACTGGAAGAGCATTTTTTTGCGAGGAAGATTCACACTCACGTGAAATGAGGAAACATCGTTCAAAACAGGTCGAGATTTGGGCTCTTGAGAGGGAAGGGGATAGGGTAAAATGACATTCAACCCCATGGGGGGGGCTCCTCGGTGAACTGTCTCCCAATGTCTGGGAACCTTTGCTCGGGGAGAGGGAAAGGCAAGACCACCTTATCCCGCGCCTCAGCAATCATAGGCCTTTGATCCCTCCTTTCGCATTGGAACATGGCTAGAGGCTCCGGGACAAGATCGGCTAGCCACTGCCTTGGTGATTTGAGGCCTCTGATCCATCCTCCATCAAACGATCTCTCTGGAGCTGCATGAATCTTATGGGTGTGGGAGCGGGTGAGATGGAGGGGACCCGAAGGAGGAGCATGTCAACCTTGGCGGATGCGCACGTCGCCAGCCACCCTACGCCGCCAAGCGCTGCGTGGCCGTCCTCGAGGCGCTGAGCGACAATGTTTCCAAGCTGGCGTAATTCCTCTTTGAGAAGTGGTGGAATTCGCCTGGCGCGGAGGATGGTTGGGGGGAGTTGGGCAGAGGGTTGTCGACGTGGTTTGCCAGCGCCCACCGGCTTTCCCTTGGCGGCGAGGGCGACGGCATCGGCGACGAAAGTGTGGACGACTTTCCGCTCCTTCGCACGACGGATTCGTTTTTCTACTCGCTGTCTCTGGAGCCGATGGGGACTTGCAACGAGAGAATCATCATGCTGTTCGAGTCGTTCGTGAGTGTGGTGGAAGAACAAACTTGGTTCCTTCTCCAAGAGTAGGGGCCTCTCGATCGTCTTCGTCGCTCTTGGGCTGAAAACACTAAACACAGACGATGTTCGGTGCTTAGTTTGCAGTTGAAAAGCATATAGGTACAACGCAGACGGCTGGCGCCGCCGTGGGTGAGCCGGTGCTTCGAGTTCGTCATGGCCCTGGGGATAATGTTCATCCATGCGGCAACACGACAAAACTAATGCTTTTGATAGGACAGAGTGGCAGCTTGAGCAGTGGCTGGAGGCTGTACCATAGGGACTGAGCTCCAGGGTGGTGTCGCTCAGCTTGAGCATTGAAACATGCCATGCCAAGTAGGTTGCAGTCTTCTGCTCCGGGTCGCCAAGATGAGGTTGAGCGGAATGTGGCTCACGGAGGTGGATGAGTCACGACCCTCCTCGAGGTCAAACACATAGTTGTACGCTACCCAAGTGGGTGCAGGACTCCACATGTAGCTGGAGGGTACGAAGGAGGCTGCCATGAGGGAGGGAGTGAGAGCTAGCAGGCGATGCAAACTTGTCACCAGTCAGTGGCGGCGAGACTGGTTGCGACAAAGCACGAGGGCCACACACAGCAACGAGCGAGCTGACGACAGGGCGACCTGTGATATGCACCAGACATAGAGTAGTATTGCTCCCCGCGCAAGGCCGAATGCATAAAATGACAGCAACCCACGTTGACTATCTACTATCGTAAGGTACACCAAGCTCTTCGTTTGTTCTGCCAATTATGGCTGCATTCACAGGAGAGAGGCTCGTTAATAATTAAATTAAGAAGAAGTCACACAGAGAGAGGAAAGACGCACTTCTTAGGTATGGTACCTATCCTACCTTTGAACGATACATAATTGTTACGACATTTTGGTAGCAACCACTTAGCTTGTTTGCCTTACGTAAAAAGTATTTTAGTGAACACCTCTCCGTAGTAATACCTAGTGTAATCAAGTTAAATATTATTGACATACCCTAAAAATCATCATGACATGACATTATTATCTCTAAAGTAATGATGCGCGGCGCGATGGTTGCGGTTCTTGGATTTTTGTGACTCGTGACAAAGTCGTGATGGTAATAACATGAATAGCCAAGACACATGCCCCATGACCAAAGGGGTCACACACGCCCCACGGTACAGGATAATAATTATTTTTGTATTGCGACTCAGCTTAGGCACAAAGTTACGAAGTTGTTGGTGTGCACGTGCAGGTGATTATCCAAATGTGGGCCCCAGGTTCAATACAGAGGCAACCTCCTTACCCCCGGCCCCGAGCCGCTCTTAGGAGGTCAAAAATGATTGTCTAATGATTTTTTTAATTCCGCCGTTGAAATTACGTAGGAATCACTACAAAAATGCCCGGTACTCAGTAGTCCTGCGCGCCAAGCGTAGGTATACTAATTTCCTATCTAGAGGCTGCTTCAAAGTAATTTCCTACATCCGTCTTAACATGTCGTTCGATGGCATCAGCGATAACGATTCCAACGTGCAATGGATGACGTAGGCTTTGAACGGATGTTGGACGAGTTCTTCTTTTGGCGGGAGGGGTCGTGAAATTTGGCGGGAAGGGGTTTGATCTCGTTTTTTTGGCGGGAAGAGGTTTGATTTTTTTTATTTGCGGGCGAGGCACATCAAAACAGCCTCGTACCTATGTCGAATCTGTTTATATTTCTACCTACGCAAAAATATTCCAGTTCCTACGCGAAGAAAGGGCCCTTTTGAGCTAGATTCTGACCAGATATATTGAAACTTTATCTATTTTCATATGTTATTTTATCTTAACGATTCCCCAACGAAAAAATACATTTCCAAAATACGTTGTGGGTATGTTTTGTATAATTTACGTTTAGCTAATACATCATTGATAATCACGCCACATCACCTTCCCCCGAAGCCTCCCATCACACCGTCCCCTCCACTTATCCCGCTCCCGTCTCCATCTCTGCCTCCGCCTGACTTTATCGCCCTGCGGCGCCCGCGTCGCCCACGCCGCCCGCATCGCCCACGCCGCCCGCTCTCAACCTTGAACCACCGTCCAGCCCGGTTTTGTTTGCCATCGTATTAAAGCCCTGCGTGTTGGGGCACGGCCTAACGGTGCGCCTGGCATCTTTCTTGGATGTGCTCCAGAGCGTCGCTTCCATTTTGTTGCTCCGTCTCCGTCGCATAATTTTCCGAGCTGGAAAATAAAGATGGAACCGTCCCTCGGGCGCGACGGCTACGGTACTTTGTGCTCACATTCGTGCCCCTCCGATCGAGATCGGCCGGGGGACGCACCGTGGCCATCCCATCGTTTTGGTCCGGCGACGCACATGGGGACGCTACACCGAGCCGCTTGCCCGGATCAACGTTCTCGGGGCTGGGAGGAAACAGTGTGACGTGTTTAAGGAATGTGTAGTATCTTCCGCGTGTTAGCTGGATGTTGTTACAACATTTGTGACTGCCCCAACAAGCGGATGTGGAAGATGTACCGGGGTAGATTCTGTTGCTTGGGCTGCAGCTGGGATGGACAATCCATCAACAGCTGGGGCGGCCATTGCATCTGCAGCGTTGCCCGTCGTGGGAAAAGGATAAGTTGAAACTGCAGGGGGTGCGGCAGCAATTGCATCGGCAGTGCCCCCCGCCGCGGGAAAAGGAGGAGTTGGAACTGCAGGAGGTGCGGGGATTGCATTCCCCCGATCTTGTTGTTTCTCCTTGTATTTTTCGCGGCTTGTGTGCTCTGTGACGATTTTTATTCTCTTCTGAATTGCTGTCATATTGTCTAAGGCCTTGCGCTTGCAGTGTGTGTTCGACTTTTTTTCGGACCCAACAATCCGTTTGCATTGTTCATCCAGTCGTCTCCCATCTTGATGATTTTGCTCAACAAATTGCTCAACAATGTAATACAGGCCAATCTCCAAATGATAAACCATGAGCTCCAACGCATGGTCTTCTAGAACGTGGTCCTTTGGTGTCACCGTCGGCTTGACCGTCCTCATCTTGGCAACAAACTGGGCATGATGCTGCCTTGCCAGGTTCACGTCGGCCATTTTCGGTCTCTTCTTCAGCAATACCTTGAACAGATTGTGTGACAGGGTGAGTAGTTCAGCGATGTCATCGCACAATTTATCTATGTCCTCGTCCCTGACCGAAGGATCCTTGTGCTGCCGCAATAAAACCTTTGCATCATCGAAAATCGCGGCAGCATTCTTCTTGATCGTACGAAGTGGCCTCCCACTGAACTGCCGCTTGTACTAGTCCTCTCGCTTGCAACCGTGCTTCGCATACAGGCGGTCCATTGGTATGAACCATCCTTTTTCCATCCTTTTGCTGTGTCATGATCTTCTCCTCGAGCTTCTCACCAGCTTCGTCCTCTCCAATACAGCAGCATCACGGGCTTTCACGAGCTCGCTCTTCCTCTGCTGCAGCACCGCCAGAGCCGCTGCCTCCTCCTGCGTCATGACTAGCTGGCTGCCGTTGCTTTTGGCTACAACTTGGCACGCTCCTTGCCTGCAGCCGTTCTCTTCGTCCAATGAGCGACTGCTTCCTGTGCTGCCTTCAGAGCCGCATCATCCCTAGGCCGGGCCCTCCTTGCAGATTCGCGGACGTCTACCAAGACCTGCCGCTCGGCGTTCAGAACTGCCAGCCGGGCGACGTCTTCCCCGGTCATTGTCTCTCCGGCTAGCTTCGACTTCCTCTCCAAGCTAGCCCGTTTCTTACCATCCTCGGATGCGTCAAATTCGTTGTTTGCCTGTCGAGCCGCTTGGATAATAACCGGAAGTTTATGCCAACGGTCGCGCATGGCCTTCTCGGCGGGAGGGAGCTGGATGATCGACCACTCGACCTTGTGGGCAAAAACCTCTAGCGTTCCGTTGGTTGATCCGATATCAGGGTGGGGACCCGGAGATACGTAGTTCATTGGCTCGATGTGATCAAACATTGGCTCGCACTTCACGCCCTTCTTTTCAACTCCCTTCTTGCTACCATCCCTTGCCATATCGGTCAGCTGCTCAAGGGTCCAGAAGGGCACCTTATGGTGACCGCATACTGACCATTCGGCTTGCGATAGTGGGCAGTAGGGGCACCAGCTGGACGAGCTACCCTCCTTCCCCAGTCCATACGCATAGAAGCAGAAGTCGCCGACAATTAGTTGGTTGGTGTGATTTATGACCATGCGTCCTGGAGTTATGCACGCGCCCCTGGTCTTTGGAGAGTAACTGCAGTTGAACAATCCAAACTCTTGCGAGATGAGTATCTTCGAGTCGTTGATTAGTTTCAAATCATCCTTGAGCCATTGAATGATGGTCTCCTCTAACACAATACCTTCTTCTCGTGCAGAGTATACCTCAGCGACAGACTTGGTTTTGATCGTAGGCTTGTCTTTGCCGTCCAAAAGAATGATGGTACAAATGACCAAACGAAAAGCCCCCTGTCCATGATCGCCTCCAACAACTAAACGGATCGAAGTTATTGTGAATGGGTTCGCTGAATGCTCCTCGAGCAGCTCTGATATTGAAAGAAGATACTCCCGCGATACGTCTTGATACTGATCGTGAACCATCTCGGGGGTGTTCTTGCCATCTATGTGATGCTCAAAGGACTTGATCCGGGGCGGGGTCATACCGTCAAGCAGGGTGAATATGCGCCTGAAAGGGACGGTGACATCCTCTCGGAAATGGTACCGGAGATGACGCAAAACAGTCTGGGCTTGCCAGTCCAGCAACCGAGCATCACGCCACATCGCGACAGACTCGATTACACCCAGCCTGTTCGCATAATTATTGCCATTTGCTTTGCCCACTGTAACGTACTCTTCCTTGTGCTTCTTGGCGATGTACATCGCCACACGGGTCGGACCATTAACTCCAGGGCATTTCTGTATGACGTCGAACATCTCCTCGAAGTACGGAGTCTTTCGGTGGTACTTTTGGTAAGCAGTCTCGCTCGCATGAGGAAGAATTGTCACGGCAAATGCCGTGTGAATGCTCTTGTACCGAATGTACTCATTGGTGGCCTTCTTTCCAGAAAACTTCAGCTGCAATGCGAATAGCTCCCCTATGATTATTTTGGCCTTTTCTGCAGCAGCGGGATCAGATAAGTCGATATTAACCCCTAGCTTACGCAATTTAGGGTAATCTGAATTGATCTCGACCGAATCTCAAAGGCAGTCCTCCCCATCGCTGGAATGCTCACTGTCCGATTCGCTCGGCGAGTCGCTCTCGTCATCGCTTGTGAATGCAATTGCGGCTGGTGTATCTCGTCCGCTGAGAACCATTCTCAGACGTCTCGTGACCTGTGCAAGGTTGTAGTAACGAGGTGGCCGAAACATCCCTTCAGCGTCTTGGGAGTGCACGTTGAGGTGATACCCGTCGACCTTCTTCCCTATCCTCAAATAATGCACCTGAGCCAGCGAACCGGGAGCCTGGGCGAGCACGAGCTCGCAGTCAGTAGCTCCGTGCTTGTTGAGCATCTGCATGAACCACTCACTTTTGAAGTTGAGAGTCGTACCGAAGCGATTCTTCTTCATCGCCATAAATTTTGCAGTCTTCATGGTAACAAGATAATCGTCTTCAGTCAGACCCATTACTTTAAACAACGACATATAGTGTAGGTTCTTCAGCTGTTGGATCTGATCCTTTCGAGCATTTCGCTCGAGCCGTCCCTTTGCCTCAGGCAGATTGTTTGGTTCATCCTTGCGGTGACGATACAGCTGGAACCAGAACGAATCCCGGCCACCATCACAGTGGATGGCTGCAACAAAACGTGCGACTGCATCGGCCGCGTCCTCAGGGGAGATATCTTTGCTGAGGGCCATGACTAATCAAAAGCGTATCTCTCTTTTCGGTGATGAGAAAATGGTGCTCCTCTGTTGCAAGCGCCCTTTACCGCTGAGAGGAAAGTAAGCAAGCAAGCTCGACAGAGGCACAAAGACAGTCGAACGTGTGGCTGAGTGGGCAGTTGCTCTTAAGAGCAACTGCCTGACGACGTCATTGAATCGACTAACAGAACGTAGCCCCACGTGGGAGTTGATATCAACCATTTGAGGATAACATCGGGTCCATATTGACGAGGTCCGTCCTCGAATGGTTGATATCAGTTCCACGTGGTTGCGGTGCTATGAGCTGCGGCATCGGGCAGCATACGAGGCAAATCATCGTCATGGTTGGCGTTCTATCGTGTGGTATCGTGTTGGTTTTTTATGTTGGCATCAATCGGCACTCACATGACGTAGATGCGACAATTAGATGTAGGTAGGAACAATATATTTGCTGCGTAAAATCCGATGCTGTACCTATCGAGTAGATTCTTTACGAACGGTATGTGGGTGCCCGAAGCCCATAGAAAAATGCCTCCCTGCCCCGCCCAAAATAGGCCCTGCCTGGAACTTGTCTGGAANCGCCCCTTTTGGAAAAGTATTGGGGTAGTTGATAAGATAATTTGTAATTTGTAATGTATTGACTAGGCTTCTCACAGGGGTGGAATGATCCGACACATCTGTTGCCATGGCATCTGCAGAGCAAGTCTTTTGCATGAATGACTCATTTTGTGCCTCATGAATATGCCATCTTGTTGTTTGTAGACCCATTCTCTGATACTGATAGCACTGAGCCAAGAGGAGAGTCTAGGGACACGTAGACTTTTCTCATAACTTGTTTGGGGCAGGTGTAAAGCCATGTTTCTCATATAAAATCAATGCATTATATTCCCATCTGATCTCCAGCGGCCAGTTTGATTTCTTGGGGATGGTAGTGATGGAAAACCATTTTGAAACTTTATTTGTTGGCACTTTTATGTTCAACAGACACAAATGTGGACATCAGAGTGATGTCTTTCCCACGCTGTATATGGGTACCCAGGCATTTTTACCCACCTATTCCTTCACCTAGACTGTTCGGCCATTCTCGAAGGTGGGAGATCATACCCCCCTCAAGATATATGATGTTGTCTGCTAGGTGGGGTCTGTGAGTGGAGGATTTGCAAATCATCAGCAAGTTCTTCGCTCCATTGTAAGTGATAGACAAAATCTGCATTATCATGTTTATCTTGGACAGTGCCCATATAAGGGTATCCCATTCCACCCAGTTCTTTAGGTTCATAGACCTCTACTCTGGGCATGTGTTGATTCATTTCCATCTTGGACAGAATTTCATTGTTAATTATGACAGCAAGATTGTGTGGTTGCTGTTTTGTGAATATAGAGTCAGAGCAAATAGGTAGGTGATTTTAGGAGAGACATGATTGCGGAGTGTGATCAATGCCTCCCATGGGCTCCGGTAGACAGGAGCAATCTTGTCCATGCATTACTTTGCTTGAGTCCCGCGATCAATGAACTCTAGTTTTGATCCCAAAATACGGTAAGTCGGAAGCCCAAGTCCAAGTTGGATTTGGTGTGGAGTATGCTTTTGATCTTTGAGATAAGTCTGCAATGACCTCGGAGGCAAATCTTGCTTCACAACTCATTTTTGTTGTGAGGTGTCATTTGGCCTTTGTTGTTTTGGATCCAGCAGAGGATCTACCAGAAACACTTGTGAAATGATATGTGATGGCCAGCACAATGAACATTGTTGGTCCAAGCTTGAAAGATGTCATGAAGGTTCCTAGTTCCTTCTTTGGAAGCGACGTCCGCAATATCATCAAACGGATCACCCTCTTTGATGATTATGGTGCACTCGGCACTCAGCAGCGGAGACATAGATGTCTGCATTGTCCACATAAGGTGCACATCAACTGTGCATGAGCTTCTCAGACAGCATGCAGCATGACAAAGGGCCACATCGGGGAACATTGCTAAGAATGCTCAAACTAATGTTTAATTAAAGTGTCCCTAGGCAAATCACATTAGATCTTTTAAACGATCGGACCATTTATCTGGTGGGAAATAGTTTAACACGGCAGTGGCATCAAGCAATGAGGTGCGAACTTATTCATGTGATTGGATTTCCACCAGAGAGGGTCAATGGCATGGTCAAGTTCATAGTTCCAGAGGGATCAACTGCGCTAGACCCGAAAGGTTGGCAGAGCTTCGCGTATGCCAAAACTGCCACATAGCGCGATTATGTAGTTTTTAACTTCGGTCACCACTTCAGGGTACATAAAATCGGTCCAGATTGGCCGCCAGCGTTCAGAAAGGTTTTGGAGGGCATCAAGGCCATTGACTTTGGAAAGATTCCGCGGAGACACATTTTCTTTTGGACAACTTCGGTCCGACATTTTAGACGTGGCAGAGGGGGCTGGAACACAAACGTGTCTCATTCTGGTGCAGTGGAGCCAGAGATGGAGGCTGCTTGGACGGACTTTGGAGGGAGTGCCCCAGAGTTGCCTGACCAAAATCTAATGGCCTTTGACACCTTCCTTGGCGGTAACAACAGCATTCACAGCGGCTTCCGTATCCTTGATACTTCCCCCATGACACTGGCCAGAGCAGATGCCACATTTGATGGCACCCACTTTTGTCTGCCAAGTATCATGGACTTTTGGAGCCGAATGCTATATCACCAGATGATCAAAGATGAATGGATCGCTAGGGATAGGAAGTTTCAGCATTTGGCCAGTTGGAATAAAGTTTCATCGTACAACTTCAGGAGCTTTACATGTTTTATTGAAACTTTTGTTGAGTTGCCCCCTATGAGCCACTTCCACGTGGAATGTGTACCGCACATGTACCAATTCCTATTAAGGTACCGAAATCCTGTAAACGAAGTTTCAGACTCAGTCCAATTTCTTACTGATCCTGTAAAAACGGGCTGTAAATCCGTCCTGTAAAAAGCGAGCGATTTCATCGCTCATCGCTACTTATCGCTTTTTACAAGGCGGATTTACAGAAAACAAAATAGACCCACCGTTCGCCCCCTATTTTTCTGTAAATCCGGCCTGTAAAAACTCGATTGCTATCGTCCAAGCGATAAGATAGCGATATTCAAAAAAGCGATCGATTTTTACAAGCCGGATTTACAGGGCGATTTTACAGGACGAATAAGAAATTGGACTGCGTCTCAGAATGCGCGATTTCAATTTAGAAACTTAGCTAAATTTAATGGTTAAGTTTCACTAGAAATTTAATGCCATATCAAAACTTCGGATCCCTAGGTATGGATCGCACTGATGAATGAATCAAGTTAAGTAGGTAGGGGAATCGCATCGGACCCCTATCATTCTAGAGAAGAATACAAAACGCGCTCGAGCGCATTCGCCGCGCGCGTCGAAAAAGTTGAAAAAAACCTTTTTTGAGTTTTTGTTCCCGCTATTTACACGTGATCTGCCCCCATCGGCCGTCGAATCGTTCTCTTCGCCTATCGACCTACATCGACCTTGGTGTCAAAAGCATTGCAAACTGATAGCGGCACGGGCGACGCACGACGGGTGGGCGATCAGATCTACGATACCTAAGTACATGAGCTACGCTACGTCATTCTGTCATGATTGACGAGTAGGGCCAGCCGATGTCGGAGGAGGAGGACACTTCGAGTTTCGAGTTTGCCCGGTCCGAGTGCAGAGCTACGAATCGTACTCCGAGAGAAGCTAGTTTGGGAGTAGCTTGTCAGAGTAAGTAGTACTTCCTCTTTTCACGGTAACTCTTGCCAGAGTTGAGAGTAGCTCGTTCAAGGATTGGTATTCGAGTAGGCCTTTTGAGGGTGAAGGGGTTCTTTCGAGAGCTAGAACTGTTTTGGGTAAGAGTTATCGAGCTTGTTCGTTCTCTTTCGGATGGATCTTTTAAGGATTAGAGCTGGCGCGATGAGATGAAGTACATTTGAGCCAGAGGATATGATCACCTTTCGCATTCTCGCTAGCCGAGATGCCCAAATACTCGTGCGCGAGCATGTGAGCGGTTCCCACGCCGACCGGCATGCTCACGTAAGCGATCCGATCCGGCCGGGAGAAGAAGTCGAGCAGCTTTCGAAGCGTGAGCTCTCTGGGGCAGCGCAGCAAGAACGCCTTGGCGAACGGTCGAAGGTGTCCCAGTGATACTCGACGGACTGCAGCCGATCTTCCATCGTGCGCGCCTTCCCTTTGGCGTCGCCGTCGATCGACGTCGAGCGCGGGCTTCTGCGGGAAGACTTCCCCTTCCCGGCACGCGTTCCTCGCCCGGGGAAGGTCGTCCGACTCGAAGATGGGAACGCGCCCCACGTATGACGCTGCGTCCAGTTCCTGTGGACGCGCAGGCACTGATACTCCTGCCCCGCTGCCACGAAGATCCCACATCTGCTCCGTCCACTGTTTTTTCCTCGAGACTCACGCAAAGATTTCGCTTCGTGCAATCAGCCTTCGAGCAAACATGCCTCAGGCAGAGCAAATGGGCCCAAGCAAAAACAAAGTACAATTAACTTTCGAGGAGTTCGCCTCCCAAGATCAGCTCCTAAGTAGAACCAATTCATAACTATTGTAGTCATCTTCCAGCATCTTCTTTGGTTTGTACTTTCACATCTTGTCATGCCGTCTTGACACACAAAGGCAGCATATCGTTGCTTACAACAGCTCACAATCTAGAGGACGGCTCTTAATTCTCCATTGATCTTCATCTTCCGCCATGCGATGACCAATGCCACGACAGTGGCGATGCCCGAAGATACCACAAGTGCCACAATGGGGTACCACGGACACTACGATGATGACACAAAGTCGTTTCACAACGTTCTCCCTGTACAACGTCCCGTGGTACGATCCGCCCTGTTGATGTACTTGGTACTTTCACTTGGCGGACCGTACTCTTCGGTGGCTTCTTCCTATTCCACCCCAATGTTTGATTCATTGGCCTCGATGTACCTTGTCGCAGTCCATTCTCGCCCTGTTCATCCAGGATGGACACAATGAGATGGCTCCGAAGGCGTCAGCTTCTTCTCCTACACTCTCCTCCCCGTCTGCTTCCACAACAAAACAGCGCTCGTATCCACCCCTGTGGCTTCGATCTGCTGCAAACTCCTGCGCGGCCGCGTTGCTGTGGTCCCAGGCCACGCACGACGTGGCGTCAAAGCTCATCCTCTCCATTCCCGCCTGTTTTCCTAGAAGGTGCGTCACCTCAGCGTCCCGATCCGCATCTTTCCCAGCGGGTTCTTTTTTCGTTCGCGAGAGGGCCAGGAGCTGCGGGGAGCCTTTCGTGCTCCCACCTTTGGCATTACCTAAGCTTCCTTCATCCCGCCTCACGCCTCAATCGTCTGCGAGCACCTCCCCTGAGCTGCTCACGAAGGCGCCGAAGATTCAAAACGCGCCTTCGTCAGCAGATTCCTTTACAGTGTTTTAATCTCTTTCGAAACACCCAAAACGCCGAAAGGACAGCGTCGCCATGCAGGCGAAGAGAGTGGTGGTCGAACGGAAACAGCGGGGTTATGAGAGGGATGAACGAGGAGTTCATTTCTTCGACGACGACCACGACGATGACAGGGGCGTCGACCACGAGAACGAAGATGGCAACGAATCGACCAAGGCTTCGGACTCGAACTACATGACAAGATGGCGACAAGGCAAGGGCTCCTTCCGCACCTGTGCTGCCAAAGCAAAGCCAGATAAGTGGGGGGAGCGGGGAGCGGGCAGCGCGCGGGAGGGGAGGAGAGGGAGGAAGAAGGGACGCTGTGGCTTCTTTTTCGATTTCGAAAAAAATCAACTGTGCGACCCCACGGTTTCTTCACGTTGTCGGCCACTTGAGTCGTCGGTGGGGGCAAAAATTTAAAATTCGAAAACAGACGCGCGCCGGACGCGTTTTGTCCCCGAGCGCCATTTGTCTTCTTCTCTAGTGAGAGCAGCCTAGGTCTATTGCCTGGCAATCGATCGTTTTTTATCCATCGTTTTTTATCCACCGTTTTTTTATCGCGCGTTTTTTATCGTGCGTGTTTTTATCGTGGCCAAAGGCTCGGCCTAACCACGCCTAACTGGGCCCCTGTCACCGTGCTGTCACTGTCATTTTGTGGGCAATGGGATAGGCGAAAAGCGTGGGTGCGCCCCCGAAAAAATAATTTAAGAAGTTGAACCCCCGCGCCTCTTGAAAATTCAAGCCCGCGCCCCGCCCCCGCCTCCCCGCGCGCCACACTACACATAGAGCACAGCAAATAGAAAAAGAGGGCAAAGGACGAAAAGGGAGGGCAGGGGGGGGGGTGACGCCACATTCTGTGCTCTACCCGTAGTCCTGGGTTGACCATCCCCATCTTACAGAAAAGATATTTTCACCGCTCTCTCGCTCCCCCGAAAAAAGAGAGGCCACCATGAGCTCCCCCCCCCCACGGCGGCGTCACCGCCCGGGACCGCCGTCCCCGCCGATCCGCCGCCGTCCACGCCGCCCCCCCGTGGTGCTCCTCGCCCGATACGGCCAATCGTACGCCGCGCCCGCGCCGATATCACCAGCGTGCTGCGTGTTGCGCAGCGCATCCGCGCCTCACGGACAATCGAGGCCTTCGTCAGACATCGCGCGGCGACGCGGCCGGGGCGGGCTAGGGGCGAGCGCGTTGTCGCCCGGGGGAGATGCCATCGCTCCGCCTCCTCCAGCGCCTGCCAGAATCCAAGAGCATTGTCATCGATCTGCCCGCCCCGTCGGCTGGGGAGCCTTCGCCCGATGTGGCCGGGACGGGCGAGGGCGAATGCGTCGTCGCCCGGGGGAGATGCCGTCGCTCTGCCTCCTCCAGCGCCTGCCAGAATCCGAGAGCATTGCCATCGATCTGCCCGCCCTGTCGGCCGGGGAGCCTTCGCCCGATGGCCGTCGCTCCAGGCGCAGGGTAGCCATCGCAATCACCGCGGCCGCCTTGTGGCCGCGGTGCCCTCCGCTCCTCCCCCGTCGACGCGGTCGAGGTGCGTTCCGAGAACACTCTGCGGCCGCCCCATGCTGGACGAGGCCTACGTCTGGGGGGAGCACGGAGTGAGCTTCCGGATCCCGAGTTCGTCTTCGCCAACTCGAAGACGCGTACCACACAGAACCCACCACGTCGCTCGACAAAGGAGGGTTCTCCCAGAATGGCTACGACTTCGGCCTCCGTCGATCCCTGTCGAACCGGAGCCTCTACTCTACTCTCTGAGGGACGTAGAGAAGTACTCGACGTTCCAGGCGCCGGGGGACGTCAATCGCTCAGTGGAGGAGAGAGAGCACGGAAACGAAGCGCGGGCGGCGATGGAAACGCACCAAGATCAGGCCATGATGGTGCTCGCGGAGCCTCCGCTGGGGAGCGGGAAGTACGCCATCGGTTCCCAATTCGGCTGTCCCGTCAACGCCTTTATTGCAAAAGAAGTCTTGGACATTATTTTCTCCGACGTAATAAATTATGATAACATCAGCATTACTACCGACATAAATACATTGAAAAACATAAACATTGAAATATATATAACAATGACATCATCCTCATTGTAATCAGTCAAGCAGTCAGACATCTACGTCTTAAACTTGGTTTCCGCCGCCAACACTTCAGGGTCCAGAGGCAGCACTTGAATGATTTGGACATAAAATTGTAGAAAAAATAACAGTATTTTTTAATGGCTGCTAGTCTTTAGAAGTTAACACCGCCGCAGCGTTAGATAGTTCCTCCGCGTGGTGTCCCCGCCAGCCCTTCTCCACTTGAATGGGAAAGGCTGGACCCCACCGGCGCGTTCGTGACCCCTCGTCTTCGACGCGCGCGATGCGTCGATTCGATCGATCTCCGCCGTGGTACAAATAATTTTATAGTAGAGGAGGTTGCACATCACCCATTCCGGCGGAAACTACATACCCCTGCCCCCCAAAACGTGGGGGACTGATTCGATGGCTGGGAGCAGTGGGGGATCACCATGGCCGCTGCTGAAGCTTCATTACTGCCAGACCGGCGGGGGGGTCGATCATGGTCAAGCGTCAAAAACTCAAAAAGACGTTAAATAGGCCGCGAAGCATTGTTGAAATTTAAATACAGAGGTCCTACAGTTTACCTATCATCCGTCGGCCCGGAAAATTGACGAAAATTGATTTTAAACAATAGAATTCCGACCATGCATACCAATTCCTACTCCGTAGGAATTAAAGGATCCGTAGGTTTCAGTGCGTGACCTGGGATGACAACCGGTCGGCTGGACAACGACTTCTATGGCTGTCTGGTGGTAGTGACTGCACCCTCTTGAGGTCGTATTCGTAGAGGTCAGACTTATTAGCTAGCTGCTCAAGCCAATACAAAACTGACTTCCCATAGTTCCCACCCAAGTTCGAAGCAAGGTGAAAGGTGAAATGTATTCCTCCCCAGTGTGGCCATAGATCATCAACCGTCCTAAGCCGGGACACAGCTTTTGGCGGGAATTGATTCCTANGCGGCCATAGATCAAAGAGGGTAGAATGTATCCCCCCCCCCCCCGACGCGGCCGTAGATCGAAGCAAGGTAGAATGTATCCCTCCCCGGCGCGGCCCTAAATAAAGAAAGGTAGAATGTATCCCTCCCCGGTGCGGCCGTAGATCAAAGAATGTAGGAATCCCCCCCCCCCGGACTCGCCTCCCCCCCCAGACCCAATGCGGCCGTAGATCGAG
>JALLPA010000081.1:0-22055 GCA_036939895.1 Thalassiosira exigua
CTTTGATACGTCCACGGTCCCCTGGGTGAAAGAGGATGAGACAAACTATTGAACTGCTATACTAAAGATCGAAAAGATCCGATAGATCGTAGGGGTTAAATAGTGAGAGTTACGCTATTGTGGCCGCCCATGGCCGCGGTTGCTGCCGCTCGAACTTCACCGCCGCTGACTGTCGAGGCCAAGAATGTGTGGCCACGAGCGTGCTGACATAGTCTGACCGTCACCCCCATTTGAGGCCATCAGGCGATCAATAAACGAGCAGAGGAGGGCGGGTCTTCTTCAAGACTTGGCTCACCTCAATCTCAAGGTTCTCGACAGCAAAGTAGACGCAATTCAATATGGCTTCGTGACGGTGCAGGTATGGATAGTTTGGATGGTGCTTCCGGAGGTAATAAACTCTTTCCGTCGGAAGGACCATTGAAGGGCCACGGCCGCCCATGTTTTTGGATTTCTGAATGCGGGAGCAAATGTGTCGCACGTTGTTGGTGTTGCTGCGGCAGTGGCACTTTGCAGCAAGAATTTGCGGAGCAGGGACGTTGCCTTCGGCGGCAAGGACGACTTTGGGGAGAGACGATTGTGGTCGCATCACTGGGAGGGATGCCGGGCAAACCACTTGGGGTGGAATCTCTCGTGCCTGGTCGCTTCAAATGACACGTGTGGTGGCATTGTTGCAGCGAGGGAGGATATCCGAGTGCGTTGTACGAGTCGGCGCGGGGAACAAATACTGCCGAAACGTTTGGGAGGGGCGAGCGTGGCGCCAATGCCGCCATGATTTTGAATGAATGCTGGGCGCCCTCCCTCGCGGTCTCGCTGGGCAGGGATGACGGATGGTTCTGATGTGCACGGAAGGAATCAGTGGAACAAGTACCAAGATGTGTTGTTTTGTTTCCAACTGCACCTGTTGGGCGCATTGGGAGGTTTGAATGTTGGTGACATAGGAATTCAGTATTGGTGCAAAATTTGAAGGGTACGTGCGTAAGAACTAAGTATTGAATCGGTTTTTAAACATTGGATTGAAAGCAATTTGGTTACATTGTTGGTCATGTTTACTGCGACGGCATGTTAAAACATGTTTGGTTAGAGTGATGAGCATATTGCCATTTTCACACTAATTGGTTATAGTATGTTTATATTATTTGTGATGAGAACAGTTCGCTCGCAAATATTGGCTTGCTTATATCTTATGACCAATTTCTCCATTGCAGTGATTGCATCATTGGCCAATGGATAGCAGGTATGCTCAAACCACAAAATTCAACCTCCAAAACATTTTGCTGATGGGAGGAGCTACAGTCACAGTCTTCTTTGTTGTTGATTGGGTTGGCAATAAGTCCGTGATTGAGTGCTTGGGACGGTTGTAATCCATGTTGTGCAGAAGCCCAATATGCTCCAATGCTTCCCTAACAAATGTGCCAATGGAAACAAGCTCAGGGCCCTATTCCAGGATAAGGGAAGCTCGTGTATCAATGAAACTTGTTGATTATCGCTGGAGTGGTTCTTATTGGTATTTGCTCTGGTTGATTTGAGCTATTTTTTCCAACTCAATGTGGCGAACATGAAGTCTCATGTTCTTACATAGCGCACATCAAACGAGACAAACAGCGTTTATGTGCCACTTCAGCGACGCAGCCCCTTCCTTCCGATCGATGCTCCGCAGAAAATAATCGTCATGACGTCATCAATCATTGCAACCCTCGCCCAACAACTGCGATCGGTTCGGCAACCAAGGGGGCCACCCCTCCCCGGCGCGAACGCGTCCGTGCAGCTTCGAGCGGTCCCGCCGCGTCATTGTTCGCCCCATTTCATCCCTCACAGACTCCTTGCCAAATTATTCCACAACTGCCACTCCATGCGTCGGTCATCCCTCCGTTCCCGTCGCCTCTTCGCGGTTGCGGTCGCACCGTCGTGTCGGAGTCACTCTTCCACGTCGTACAGCAGCCCGGCCGCGACGAGTTCCTCGAGGAACGAGACCGCTTCGGGCGCGAGCTCGCTCGATGGCGAAGCGGCATCGCGGACGTCGCCCGAGGGTCCCAGCAGCGTCTCTCGACGCAACCTCCGGTTGTTGCAAACGGTTCGATACAGCTCCGCCACCGCGTCGCGCGTCGTCGACCACCTCTCGCCGTTGGCGTAAAATCGCGCCCCGGAATTCACACGGGAGTGCGCGAACGCGACGCCCTCGGCGCGGTACAACGCGCCCTCCCCGTTCAGAACGTCTCGCACGATCGACGTCGCGTCGTCCCGACCCTCGCCGTCCTCGTCCCCGTCGTCCCGCTCGTCCAACGGCGCGGGATACCCGCTCCGGACGCGCTTCGGCTCCGTGACGCACCGTCCGAAGAACTCGTCCCACCGCTCGTCGTCTCGCACCATCGACGTCAGGGAGTCCAAGAGCAACGTGCGGGCGCGCTCCTTCGCCTCGGCCGTGAGCTCTCCGGGATCCGTCGCGCCCGCGGCGCCGTCCAGCAGGTCGGGATCCTCGTACCTCCCGACGGCGTGCTCTTCGATCGAAGGCGACAGCGCCTCGGCGAGCTTGGACGTCAATTCCGCCGCGGAGGGGGCGCGACATCCCACGCTGAGGGTCGCGCACTTTCCCGTCGCGGCCGTCCCGCAGTGCGGCACGCGGGGAGGGAGGTACAGGACGTCCCCGGGATCGAGGACGTGCGACTCGAAGGACTCGACGGCTCCCCCGTCTTCGGCGTCCCAACCGTCGAGGATCCGGACGTCCGGCCCCTCCAGCGTCCGCTCGCGCTCCTCTCGCGCGTCGATCGTCTTCGTCCCGACTTCCCACCTCCTCCGTCCGCTCATCTGGATCAGGAAGACGTCGTAGCTGTCGACGTGAGGACCTATGCCCCCTCCCGCTTCGGCGAGGCTGATTTGGCCGTCGTCCATCCTCCAATTCGGGAGAAAAGAGAAGGTCTCGTGGATCCAGTCGGCCAGGGGGGGATGGTAGCGATCGACGTCGTTGATCACCAGGGTCTCTCTACGCCCGTCGTCCCGTTCGTTGCCCCCTTCGTCCGACCCCTCGTCGGCGCCGGACGCTTTCGCGAGCCAATCGTCGACGTCGTCGCCGTCGAGGGGTCCCCATCGCAGTTCGAAGGAGGATGGGTCGCCGGGGACGTGGGAGACGATCCTTGGGAAGGGGGGAGCGAAGTCGTCTTTGAGAAGCCGTCCTACCTTCGGGCGGAACGAAATGGCGTTCGACGACACCTCTCTCTCTCTCTCTCTCTCTCTCACCTCGATTCCGAATCCTCGTCGGTCGCGACGTCCACGACGTCTTCCCACGAGGGCCACGGGGGAGCCTCCTCTCCCTCGCCTCCTCCGTCGGAATCGTCGAGCAGCGACGACGGATCGAAGGCGCCCCGCACCAAGAGCGGGCGACGTCCCCAGCATCCCGACGCCGCGAAGGAGCTCGCGTCGAAGTCGCCCCTCGATTCCGCGACGCGCGGCTCTTCCTCCGCGGGACGCTCCTCCGCCGTCGCGGCGCGGCGCGAGCGGCGCGAAGGGCGTCGCCCCCTCCCGATCGGCGCGGGGGGCGGCGCCCACCCGGACGCGCTCGTCGCGCAGACCCAGGCGAGCGAGGCGGCGCGCGTCGCGGAGGGGCCCGTCGCTCGCCGCCTCGTCCTCCTCCGACGCCGCTCGGAGCTTTCCCGCCGCATCGTCGGTCTGCCCGCCGCCGCGGCCGTCGGGGCGGCGGCTTCGTCCGGTGGGTCGACGATCGCCGCCGCCATCGTCGACGGCGTCATCGACCGACGCCTGCGCTGCCCGGCCCGCCCGTTGACTTCTCGATTGGTTGGCGTCGATGATCGCGACCTATCGCGACATCGACACGGTGAATGGCGTTGACGTTGATGTTGGATTGGGGGGGCTGGCTTTTGCGCGGGAAGATCGTCGGCTCGGGACTCGTCCAGTATTGTTTCTCCGTTGAATTTGACGTATGTATCGAAAGTATTGTTTCCTTCGGACGAACGATCTTTTGAGTCCAGGCAACACACCGGACGGCGTCTATTTTGGCGATCATGTTTAGTATTATTAAATACTATAAGTTCGTACAATTATCGCTAACAATAGCTCTGTCCGGTGTGTTGCTGAATCCTGGACGACACGATTGCGCTCAGATCGACCCCGCTTGGCGGGCCGGTTCGTCCAGTTCGTCACCGACACCGCGCGGTGGCGTTGGCTTCATTCACTCTTCTCCGCTCCATCGATCGGCCCCGCCTCTCGCTCCCTCCCGCTCGGCGCAAGCTCGGCGGATCATCGCTGCGGCTCCCGCGGGAGAGGAGACTGCATCTCGAGCCGAGAGCCGGTCGATTGCGGCGCGGCGGCGGGGGGGCAACAGTCCATCAGGTAGATATCGTAAAGCCGGGCTCTCATAGTTTTCACATTCAGTTCTCGGACTCGTTCCATCGTCTCGAAAGGAACATAACTCGCCGTCCCATTCCCCTCATTCCCCCTATCGCCTTCGTCGTCGTCGTCGACCGCCGCATCATCTCGTCTCATCCCATCATGTCCGCAGCCTCCTCCGACCTGTCCGAAGCTCCGATCATGACGTCCCAACTCGAATCGAAGCCCGCCGAGCCGGCCTCGCCGGACCTCCACGCCGCCGCGGAAGCCGAGGCCGCCTCGGCCCCCCAGTCCGAATCGGCCCTCAAGTCCTTCCTCTCCGGCGGCGTCGGCGGGGCGTGCTGCGTCCTCGTCGGCCATCCCCTCGACCTCGTCAAGGTCCGGATGCAGACGGGCGGGGGAGGCGAGGGCGGCGTCCTCGGGATGCTCACGAGCACCGTCCGGCGCGAGGGCGTCCGAGGGTTGTACCGAGGCGTCTCGGCCCCGCTCATGGCCGTCTCGCCCATGTTCGCGGTGAGCTTCTGGAGCTACGACTTGGGACAGAGGGCGGTGAAGGCGTACGGTCAGCGGGGGATGACGTCCGAGGAGAAATCGAGGCAGTACGGCCTGAGCATGGGCGAAATTTGCATGGCCGGGGCGATCTCGGCCATCCCCACCACGGGGATCATGGCGCCTTCGGAACGTATCAAGTGCTTGCTGCAGGTGCAGGCCAACGAGGTGGAGAAGGGAGGGAAGGCGCGCTACACGGGGATGGTGGACTGTGCCCGCCAGGTTTTGAAGGAGGGGGGGATGGCGTCCCTGTACAAGGGGACCGTGGCGACGCTCGTCCGGGACATACCCGGAACCATCGCGTACTTCGGCATGTACGAGTTCGCCAAGCGGGAGATGATGCGCCTGCAGGGCATCGACCCCGAAAAGGGACAGCTGTCGCCGGTGGCCGTGTTGACCGCCGGCGGACTCGCGGGGATGGCGTGCTGGACGGTCGGCATCCCCGCGGACGTGATCAAGAGCCGGTATCAGACGGCGCCGGAGGGGAAGTACGACGGCATCGCGGACGTGTACCGGACGCTCGTGAGGGAGGAGGGGTACGCGGGACTGTTCCGGGGATTGCGTCCCGCGCTGCTGCGCGCGTTCCCGGCGAACGCGGCGTGCTTCCTGGGGATGGAGGTGTCGAGGAAGGCGCTGGGGTTCATGGATTAGGGCGAGGAGAAGCGATCGGATCCGAGCTTGCGTGGTGAAAAGATTGCTCTGATGCAATTTTTCTGGGCCTTTTGGTTGTGGTCCACTGAATAAAATGACTCATATCAAATAACACACCTTTGACCTTGAAAGTGACCATGCTTCAATGCCTATGCTTTGACTTGAAACCTTCTTGGTAACCAGCGAGCTCCTAATCCAACATCCGCCAACAAAGCATTCCTGTCGAGCCCATGACCAACTACATCTCATTATTATTTAAGCTCCCAGTGAATGACTTCTCATGTCAATCGGACTCAAAGAACAGCTCTGGTGAAAGCTTGCTCTCTGATCCGGGGCAGTGAGTAACACCTGAGACGCAGACAGAGGCACACTCTTCAGGAATAAAGAGAGAGAATCATACGACTGAACGCAAAAAATGTTGAAAAATCATTCAAAGACCGTCCTGCTGTCACGCTCTGATATCATTGATCAGGATAGGAACGAAATATGGGCAAGCCATAGTTCATTGGCTCTGCGTGAGTCTGCACGCATAATTGAAACCGAGAGAGCTAAACTACCTTCGATGAATATGAACAACTGCACTGACAACCTGATACGATGCGATTGAAACGAATATATCTCGTGAGAGTGTACGATAATTGAAAGTCACAATTGAATTGAAGAAATGTGGTGATATCCTCACAGAGTCTCCACCTTAATTTATGCAATACAAAAATAATTGCCATAAGAATATATTCTCAAATGACTGTGAAAAGTGCATGCAACCGACTACTTTTCAATATATACTTGTGCCACAAAATTGCACATGAAATCGGCCCTGCTTGATATCTATCCCTTTGAGATTCTCTTTCTTCACAACATATTCAACACCAAAACCTGGGCCAGCACCATTACCGCCGCGCAAACAATACTGGCAACACTCCCCCTACTAAGGAGAATATAATTCGGATCAACGCACAAATCTCTCCAGGTATTACCACACACCGATGTCGTCGGATCGGGCAGGCCGCACTGGCAGAAGTGATAGGTGACAATCTCCGAACGCGTGTCCTCCGTTATTGGGTTGTCGCTATCCCCCCTCTTCACCCTCGTTTCTACAGATTTGTAACCGTTGCATCTCCAGTCCCCCCCTGTTCGATGTTTGTAAGAAGACAAGTATTTAGATGTTTGCTTCTAAGCATCAATACGCCAAAGCATTTTTTCATGTCGTACCTTCGCAGGCTGCACACGCGTCGAGACATGATTGTTCATCAGTGACAGGCCCGGCCCTGTTCCCGTTGGAACAGGTCCACCCATACGGGAACTCACACGGTGGCTTGTCGGAGTCCGCGGCGATGACGACGAGTGCGCAGGAAGATAGGAGGACGAATAGGAGCGAGCGGAGGTTCATCTTGCTGCAGGTTGGAACGCGAGAGGCGAGAAGTGGGCACGTGCGTTGGGAAGGAGGCAGGTTGGGCGCTCCCCGCTCCACAGTTGTCGGTCGGTCGATCGCCGCCGTGCCAGTGGTGGCCACGGCTGGCTGCGCCGTGGGCCGCCGTGAGGTTGCCGTTGCCGTTAGCGTTTGCGATTGCCGTGGCCTGCCGTGACATGCCGTGGCCGTGGCCGTGGCGGTTTGGTTCGTTCTGGTTCGTTTTCTGTCCGGTTCTGTCGCGCCCAGCGTGGTCGAGCCATACAATAATTTCTCGATTATTTATCGCAGATCCAGCGATTGATCACTATCTCATGTACGATAGCTGTCGGGTCTGGCGAAGACAAAACCGTGCCCTACCGTACGTGTGACCACCAGTGTGCGACTCAACACTCTCAACTCAAGCTCGCAATGCGAGAGCTTTGCGTGCCTCCATTATTTATTTTGCTTCGGCCCGGAGACACAACCCATGGACGAACCCGTCAACACAAGCCTGCTCTACTTCTAATTTACAATACCATCTATTTCACCCAACCGACACTCACTGACCGTAAAAATGGAGGAAGCAGGTCAGATTATTAACGATGAAGCGGACGGTGATGGCCTCCTCCTCCTCAGAGCACTCGAACTTTACCTTCCCGAGCTCGCCCGTCGAGCACAGGCCTTTTATGATGAATTGGTTTCATCGGGAATAGACACCGAGCGGGCATCGGCGCACACGACTTGGATGTTCAACGTTGGAACCCAGTTGATTAGAGGTGCCTCGGAGCTGGTGCAATGCAAGGAAAGCGAACGCGAGGAGACTTGTATTGTCGTTGGAGTTGGAGGTCATGACGTTGATATGGAACGATTGGATCTCCCTCTCAGTGACTCCTTAGCCCCATATTGGAAGCGATTCGCAGATGCATTATCGTCGGTTTCCGGTGTACCGATGGAGATCGACCTTGTTTTCAGCCAGATGCAAATGACAGCCACCGTGGCTGACACGCTGCTTCGATCTCTCAAGACAGCGTCTCTTAGAACGTTACTGCTTGAGAATAATAGACTTGGAAGTGACGGCATAAAGTCTGTGGTTGCGATTCTTCAGGCGACTCTCCATCTGAAACTTATAGTCATCAAACAAAATCCGATCGAATCCAAGCATGACGCTCGCTCTCTTATCAGGGCCATGGCATGTCATCCCAATCTCAGAGCTGTTACCATAGTAGGATGTCACATAGGTCACAACCAGGGCGTCGTGGCTGAAATCCTCCCCATAATGGATAGCGGTGTCCCGGATGTCAATCTTTCAGACAATCACTTGGGAACGAATGCAGCAGCACTCATAACGAGCTCACTTGCAAGCAATCCCTTCGTCATAGTTTTGAGCCTCAAGAACAATCATCTGAACAATGCTGATGCTAGTTTGCTTGCTGGTGCACTGAGGACGAATGCAACCCTACGAAAATTACAGCTCAAGGGCAATCCCATCCAAAAAGAGGGCATCGATGCATTGTACAAGGCAACATTTGACTTATGCTCCATGAACGATATCTTTCACTCCAACCACACATGTTTTGTGGATGTTGATGGGGATGAGCTGCATTTCAACCTTTCGTTGGATCAGTTGAACAAGAAAGCGAAAATTCAGGACGTATTATATCGAAGCTACCAAATTGGACTGCCAGAGAGCAAAATCGTCTTTGACATCAATTATCTTCCTATCAAGTTGATGCCAAGACTTTTGACCTTCGTTCAAGATGAAGGCCCCGCTGAAGCTTGGAAGGCTACTTTAAACGACGTTGAACACTCTGACTGCGAGCTAAATGCAACTTCACTCTATCTATTTATGCGCGAGTGGAGCATGCCGCTCCTGTACACGAGCTCTGCTGGCCCTGAGATCCAGAGGAGCAAGCGAACCAGGATGAAAAAGACTGTCCAACCTTGGAACAGGGGAGGCGAAGCTCGTGTGTCGTACCTGCGGCATACACAATCTTCGTATGGAAAGGTGCAAAAAAAGTACGTCAAGAGCTCTTCTGCCAATGCCCGTAGTTCGTGGATATCGGGAAGATTCTAATACCAGGCTCTTCCATTTAGGTTGGGCTTAGAATTTTCTTATCATGGACCCTTTCGGAAGATATGAACAACGGCTCTCTTTGTATGTTTAGGATGGCAATGCTGCGATAGTATGGAAGAAGGATTGGCAAGGACAGTACGCCTGCTTTTTTTACACGTAACTCAACTCCTACGAAAAGTTAATATGCTGACCAAGGTGTGGTTTGTCTCTTCGGAGTCCCTGTCGATAATTGTAGCAGACAGATAACGTAAGCGTTATGGTCCAGAGTGAGATCACACGCCTGCACTAGTCGGACGCCCAGGTCACCCCCAAACAGCGCCAAGACACACCAAAGGGGGCCTTGCAACAGAGAGAGCACAAGGGCATCCAAAGCTGCGCAAAGAAAAGGAGGAAAGGTTCTCGCAAACGAAGGCATTACTATCTAATGTGCTAAGGCTGGAGGTACGCAATAGAGAGGGCACATGACGCACAATGCTGTACAATGCAAAGAAGGAAAGGTTCTCGCAAACGAACTCTCTCTGTAAAAATAATGGCCAGAGTGTGAGTACTTCGAATGAAAGACGATACCAAGATGCCGACTCGCTCTTATTTCTTTCGCAAGCCGAAAGAGCAGTTCGCGAACGGATTCTATTGCATTTTTATGTACACGCGCCCCATAGTCGAAGCGAAGCAATGCGTGATTGATATCAATTGAGGTATACCTTTGAAGATAAGGAAACTTCTTCCAGAACTTCAGACCCAAAATATCATCCAACCAAGAGATTGCCCCCCAACCCCTGCCCCCGCCCCCCAAGAACGTTACGAATCTAAGTCCTGCACCATCACCACCGCCTGGGGGGCCAACCCCGCCTCCTCCAACGTCAACCCGTCCTCCCCCGCCTCGAACGTCCTCCTCGGATAATTCGTCGACAGGCCGAAGTTCTTCATCTCGATCCCCTGCTCGTGGAAGTGCACGACCAGAAACGCCCGGATGGTCCCCACCTCGTCCGTCCCCCGAAATCGACGATCGACCCGCTTCCCGTTGGGGAGCGTCAGCCTCAGCCGGGCCGTCCCCGGGGATCCCGCGGGGGGCTCTCCCCCCGCCTTCTCCAGCGTCGCGCGGGCGTCGTCGAGCTTGCTCGCCTCCACGGCCTCCCTTAGGCGCTCGGCCTCTTCGGCCTCCTCTCGTTCCCGACGCTCCCGCTCCTCCGCCTCGTGACGCTCCGCCTCCCGTCTTTGATCGGCCAACAAAGCCTCCTGGTACTCTCGATTCTGCTCCTCTCGGAGGAGCTGGTCCTCCTCGCGCTGGAGGCGGCGGGCCTCCTCGGCCGCCAGGATCTCCGCGTGGCGAGAGATGGCCGTGGTGAGGTAGGTCGTGATCTGCGCGGGGGAGATGGAGAGGAGGGCGGGACCTTCCATCCGCACGAGGAGCTCCAGGGGGATGTCGGTCCCGCCGCCGTTGCCATCGTTGCCGCCGCTGTTCCCCTTGACGCTCAGTAGCGCCAGGAACGGGAAGCCGGTCGCGCCCACCGCCTCCCGCAGCCTCTGCCCGTCGGCCGCGTGGACGCTGGCCCCGAAGCACGCCACGCTCCCCGATCCGTCCGGTCCGTTCTCGTTTAGCAGCGTCAGGAGGCGGGAGTCGCACAGGTACTCCCGCTCGAACTGGGTCGCGCCGGGGTGGAGGGGGGAGTGCAAGTACAGCAGCAGCAGCGGGCGGGACGCGGGGGGACGGGACGCCACCTCGGCGATCGTCGCGCCGTACCCCCGCGAGCCGAAGGGGCAGGGGGGCTCGACGTAGCGCTCGGCGGCGTCGCCCGTTCCTCCTCCTCCCTCGCCGCTCCCCGGGCGGACGGCCGAGATGTGCCGGCGGAACGCCGCGGCGAACGCCCGCGCGGCCCGATCGGACGCGACGGAGTTGTGCACGCCGTCGAACTCCTTGGGGGGGAACGCCAGCCGGAGGAGGCGGAACGCCGGCCAGAGGAGGACGCGGAGCAAGATGGCGACTATGGCGGGGAGGCGGGAGAGGAGGCGGAGGGGCGCCGCGATCGCGGTCGTCGTCGTCGTCGAAGTCGCCGAGGGTGGGGCGGGGGTGGACGTGGATGAGCCGCCCGCGCCGCCGACGCCGGATCCCGTCGCCCCCGAGGCGACCGACGACGACGCGGCGGAAGATGGCGCCGCCGCGTCGCCGGTGGAGGCTGTCGTGCGGCGTTGGGTGGCGGTGCCGTCGGACATGTTCATTATTGAGGCGGCAGCGCGGCGGACAGTGACAGTGCGCTGCGACGGGAAGGAAAAAATGGGGTGGAAAAATTGGCGGCGAATGATGCCACGTCATAATTATCAAATATGACGTCATCTTATCTAAGTAAAGCGATACTTTCTGAAATTTTCAGAGTGATTCGCGACTTCGTTCGTTCCTTGCTCAACGCAGTTGACCCCACTTCACCGGAAAGTTTGCCAATAAGCGCGCTCGCTTGGCGGGGCGCTCCATGCTCCATGCCTACATATTATTCCACAGCGGCATGGGACGGCGGACGGCGGCCGCAGCACTATCTTCCACACCGAGAAACGCGGGGCTCACCAGGCGAATCGCCGCTCAGGTCCAACAAAGGTGAAGCTGAACTGGGCACAATTTTGAGCATCACTCGCTACGATCTGCCCCAGCGCCGGGTTCATTTAGCTACGCGCTCCGGACGCAACCCCCAAGAGCTCAGTCGACATCTCCGTACGAGCGTTTGCAAGCAACATCATTTTTTGTTCCTTGACGTCAGAGATTATATATTCAGATAGGAAGGAACAATGCCGGGTCCGCCGGGTACTTCTACCAAACCTAAAAATGACAGTGAGGTAGTAGAGCGTCACCCAACTCATATTGATGTAGGAGTGCCGTGTGCAGATTTCCATGATCACTAGCCCATTCCCCCAGCTACCCAAGGATGGTACCAGACAATATATCTCCACTTCCATGGATTCAATACCATGAGCACCACCATGGGTTGCACATAGCCCCCATTCAAATGTTCCGGTCATGAATGGCGAGTGTATTTGTGTCCCAGTGGAAGTTCCAGAGCGAAGCAGTCGAGAGGAAGAGCATCTTTTCATCTCCGCCTTATGTCCGGTGACACTATTTGAGCTCACTTCGAAGTTTGGTTGAACAACAACAAAGGGACCAGAACGGTGGCCAAGACCTTCAGCAAAGAATTGTCATTGAACGGGTGGGATCACTTCTACAAACTCTCAACTTTGCTGAAATGCATCAACAATGGCGCATTAACACTTGTTCTCCGTGTCAAGCTGGACCAGAGCAAGTCTGGGGTCAATCATTCCGTCGCTAAGTTCCAATCAAACTTGTTGGAAGTGAGTGGTGTGATGTTGCTCTATGAGCTTCTGAGAAATGATTCTTCATCCAAAAAGTTACTGAAATAGTTTGCGACTGCTTTTGCTAGTCTTCGTGGCGGCTCTTATGATAACGACGTTGATCCACAAGTCTTTTTGGAAATATTCAAATATATATACAAGTTCAGTCTCCAACCAGTGGGCAAACCTCGCTTTGTTCAATCTAATGAAGACGCTACTTTAACCAATGTAGAATATCAGACAACAGTATGCATTGTAGGCGGAGGGCCTGTTGGCTTGACGACGACGTGTATGCTTCTTGAAAATCAAAAGGCCCTCAGAGATGATGCTAATGTACAAATGTCTCATATGAAGATCATCATTTATGACGGCAGATGGAGAAGTAAAGTCGTATGGGCAGGCAATTCGGTAACATTTGGATCAGAAGCTAACAATCGCAGAAGAGCAATGTCTGGTCTGAATTCCCACAGTTGGTGAAAGAAGTGTTGTTCCATTCCAAAGGAGTTGACTTTGCCAAGCACTGACAGCTGGGTCCAGACAGTCCTGAGGAAAAGGAATACTCAAGAAACACTCCTCTGATGTACATCGAAGACAAACTCCTTTCCCTATTACAGAAACAAAGTGTGCTTGAAGAGTTTGATGTAAAACATGGAGAGAATAGTACAGATCTTCGTGATTCGAAGGCGACAGAAGAAGAGCTGAGATCTACCCTCAAGACTGTTGACTATCTTATCCTTTCTGATGGAGGAAGGTCTCAGACAGAGGCGCTCCTCAAAGATATGGGAGTCACCGATAAAGAGTGTTTTGAGCAGCACACACCTTTAAAGGCAATCTGACTGACACAGTGCAGGGAATATATCTGGATTTCCGAGACAAGGATCTTGAAGGGATGCTCGAAAGAAAGGTAAGCCACACCGTTCCCTTTCTCTTCGTCTCTTGGCACAGTTGGAGTCACGCCTAATCACTTCTCAAATTTGGCAGTGACCATATCACAGAATCGCTTTCTCCCTAACAAATTGCCCGGCCACTTTGGGCTTTTGAACATGTGGCTGGCCCCAGAAGAAATTGCCGAGGCTATTGGGGTCGCTCATAGAAATTACGGCACCGAGACTACAGTTCCGTGCACCCAGGCAGCGCCGTGCAAGTTTGTATTAGATCAGGATGGGAACTTTACATGTCCGACTCACGGAGCTATCTTTAAGCCTCCACTTGATGAAAACAGCGCACTTTGGAAGACAATTCAAGAAGCTCTGAAGCTATATGGGATTCCTATGTCGTGTGTCCAGGTGCGTGGACTAAAGAGTATGAGGTGATGTGTTTTTATTTTAAGATCTTGGTTCAGCTTGACATAGCTACTCTTCGTTCCAGGAGTTTGTCAAGTTTAAGCTCGGGCCTTACTCCAAGCGATCTGACTTCTACACTGATGGCACGTTTGATGAGAGGAAATTCAAGGTATTCCTCATTGGATATGGGGCTATATCTGTGAACTTCCGCTTTGGCCGCGGCTTGAACACCGGCCTCAAAGGAGCAATGAGCCTGACTCCTACTCTTGCAAAGGTAATGTCAACGAACCGGCCGAGGGAGGCCGACTTTGTTGATCACCACGGCTACATGAACAAACTAGTCCAACGTGAGGTCAAGATACGCAGTGTAGATGTCATGCGCGAAACTACTCCGAACATCGTGTACAATATGCCAGGTCAGGATCAATCGAGGAGCGATGGTTCCTATTGCACCGAACAGTTCAAAGAAAGGGTACAGCAGATCATCCATGGGAGAAGTTTTTCAGACGCAAGACTCCCACCCGACCTAGGACATTCTGATAAGGCGTTGGTTCACATTGACAATTTTGATCAAGGACTTGTCCGCAATCTTTGCCTCTCTGGGCGATGGGATACTGCTACAGCAGAAGGTAGGGAAGTCGAGATCGCCAAGGCTTGGTGGATCCCTGAACAGGTTGTAGAAAAGGAATCAAAGTGTGAAGCTGCAGCGATCAGACAAGATGAAGTCCAGGCTGAGGGAGCCGAGATGTTCATACCGTATTATATTACGACAGACAGCACAGCTAATGACTTTGTGATGGCCGAAAGCATCAAAGGAGAGTACGTTGACGCCGCAGTGGATGAGGCTAAAACGCAGGCTTCAGCTGATGGCTGGGAAAAGCTTGGGCCACTTGGGCGCGAAATAGTCGTGAAAGGCTCGAGCTACGGGCTCAAGTGATTTCACTTCAGCGCTATTCTATTTACAGCCATCTATTTACACGATAGCCAACTAAACAAAGCAGCAAAACCATGTTTTAGCGTGGATGTTACATCCATCAATATGGCTGCATAGCCAGTAAACGAATCGGCAAAGATTTTTAGCATGGATGCAGCATGGTATCACATCCATACTGCTCTTGACAAATGGCTAAGTCTACCGAAACGAGACAGGCTAGAACATGGCCTTTGCTGGAGAAGTAGTCAAATGATCCATTTGGAAAACTCTCACACAAGGGAAAAGAGCTTCTCACTCGGAACCCCGGGAAAAGTAAGGAAGACAGCAAAAGGCGCTTCTTCCAAATGGAGCTGAAGGTGAAGAGTAAACCATCATCGGCAGTGATAGATGATGCGGGAGGGGCGCAGACAATCCTGGATCCCACGAAATGAAGCCGGAAAGCACTATCATTCGCAGCGAAAGATCCGGGCAGGACGCATGCAGCCCTGGACCAAGCGAAGCCACGCCATCCGTCCCCAACGCCCTTCGATGAAGCCTCCACGCGCGTTATTATTATCTCCTCTCGAAACCTCGTCGCTCCAAGACGTCACCCAAAGATGACGCCATGCCACGCCTCGATGTCCGGGAATGCTCGCAGCGCGGCCCGGTGCTTTCGGATCGCTCCCGCCACGTCGCCCGCCTCCTCCGCCGCCCCGGCCTCCCGTACCAACATCGCTGCCTCCCGGAACGTATCCCGATCGTGGATGCCAAACTCTTCCAGTGCGTCCGACAGCGGAACGTTCGCGTATGTCCATCCGTGCACCTGTCTCCCCAGCGGGGACAGATTGTGGGGAAAACGCGGTCCGGGTTCGCCCTCGAGGTCCATCAGGATCCGTCGCATGGCCAGGAGCCTCCTCCGCTCCTCATGCCTCTCCGGGGTCGCGACGACCATGTGCAGTATAACACCACCCGGAAGGCGCGATCGTCGACATTCGGGACGTTCTGGTGCGGGGTGCGCGAATCCCAAAGGATCATGGACCCCGCGGGGGCGAGGACGCGCACCACGTCGCGTTGGCACGGGTCGTCGTCGGGCACGGGAAAGGGCTGGCCGTCCCCGTAGCTGTCGTCGATCGCCTTGCCGTCCACGACCAGAGTTCCCTTGGGGTGGTCGTCCCCCCACATCCGGAACTTGCGGTGGAATCCCGGCACGCACGCGAACCCGCCGCTCGTGGGTGTGGCATCTGTGAGGCACACGATGGCTTGCACGTGGCTGAACCCCGGCTTGGTCCACGGGTTGTGGTCCCAGTGCAGCCACCCCGCCTCCGTCCTCCACCGCGGCTCGACGCCCGAGGGGCGCATGACCCCCCACCGCCCCGGCCCCGACGCGATCAGGTCCTCCCGCCCCCACAGCAGCTTCTGCACGCGGAGCTGACGGGGCGACGACGAGACGTCCCAGTTCGACGCGTCGGCGTGCGCGTCCCGCGACGACAGGAAGTTCCTTCCCCCGTCCTGCTGCGGCCACGTCGGATCGGACCACGTCGTCGGATCGTCCCGGTCGAACTTCCCCAGGAGGTTGGGGGACGTCCACAGCTCGTCGAGCGCCGCGTCGACTTCGGCGGGGGACAGGACGCCGGTCACGACGACGTATCCGTCCTCCCGGAAGGACGCGAGAACGGCGTCGTCGTCGCCGTAGGAGACGGATCGGTCGCGGCACGGGAGGATACGCTCGTCGCTTTCGTTGGCCATGGCGTTCCAGTCGCTTCTGATCGAGTCCTACACAGTCTGTATGCGCGTTCCGTTTTTATGCGTCGGCGGGTGCGAGTCTGCGAGTAGAGTCGTGCACCGTGCACCGACCCACCTTCCCACCGCTCAAGCCTCCCGGCCGGCCGGAGCCATACTATGCGCTCCAGCCTCCGGCGGGCCGGAGCCGGCGGGCCGCGGCCGGCCGAAGCCAATGAGGAGCCAGGCCAAGCGGCAAGTGCCGGTCATGGGCGCGGACCGAGCGGCGAGCGGAATGCGGCGGCGCGGCAACAAGCTTGGGCAGAGGCAGGCGGCAAGCGCGCGCGCTGCGGCAAGCACATGTCGAACCACGGTCGAACGTGGGCCTCGTAGTCTGAAACCAAAAAAATAACGTTGGAATTAGTATTATACAAAATTATGATACGAAAACGGGGGTCCCCCGCCCGCTAAATCCAGACTTCACGCCAGACTGCGACTGAATCACCAGGTCTCAGCGTGGCATTTGCGTGGTCTCAGCTCTCAGCGAGGTCTTATTTAGCACGGTCCCAAACTCGTGCCAGACACACCAGGCCTTCGACCTTCGTATTTCGATCTCATGAACGTCGTCACCGTAGATAAGCAGAGCCCATTCTGTCGCTGTTACCGGAGGTAATGGTTCAAGAAGAACGCTAATCGAAATCTTGCCCTTGATCAGATAGAGGTCACAAGAGGCCAGGATTTCTTTCAGATGCGGAGAAAGCGGAACCATCCTAGTAGTAATCATTTTGAACATTCAGCCGGCCAACATGGCGCTAACCTCTCACTACGAAACGCTGGGCGTATCTCGAGATGCCACGGCCAAAGAAATCAGCCTCGCTTATAAAAAGCTTGCGTTGTCTCTCCACCCAGACAAGAATAAGTTCGGCACGCATCTTATGAAGCAGGTCAATGAGGCAAAAGATGTTCTTTTGGACGAGACGAAGCGAAGACGTTACGATCACGAGCTTGATCACGGCCGGAACAGCACGAGAAACACTTCGTCGGCGTCGGCTAGTGACAGCTCACTGCAGCAAGCGCTCAGGCAATCTGAGCACAAGCGCGCGATGCTCAAGATGGAGGTCTCCTCGCTTCACGCGCAGCTTGCTGTTCTACGCGCAACACAGACACCGCCACGGAACACTTCCCACATGAACCGCTTGCGTAGGCGCCTCCAAGATTCCGAGGAAAAGCGCAGGACGCTAGAATCGCAGGTCACTGGGCTTCAGTCCGAAAACAATCGACTGATCTATGATCTCGAAGAGGTGGAAAAAGAGAATTCGGAGAATCTGTGGCAGAAGGAACGTTACGAGAATGAGTTTTCCAATGCCAAACATAAGCTCAATGGGGCACTGAAAGAAGAGAGAAGGAAATCCAAAAATAGGGTGGCTGCTGCGTTGAAGGAAGAACAACACAAATCCAAGAAAGAAATCGAGAGGGTTCGAAAATCTTTGACCGAGAGATCGCTCTGCTACCGTTGCAATGGAGAAGGGGGAAACGACTGTGTGCTGTGCAAAGGATATGGACTTCTTCATGGGCAGTGGACAAAATGCCTCAAGTGTAATGGTGCAGGTGAGTGCTCAAATGACTGATAAACCATCAAGTGCAGAGATACTCACGAGCTATCTATCGGCCCTTAGGATGGCACACTGATGTTAGTGGGAAGAAAGAAGGTTGCATGAGCTGTTTCTCGCAGGGAGCTCGAGAAGGTGTACACACCGTTGTTTGCTTTAAGTGCAAAGGTAACGGATTAAATTGCAACGTTTGCTATGAAGGAAAGATCAGAGGTTTCAACTTGAAACCATGCCCATTCTGCATTGGACCCGGATGTGAGAATTGCGGCGAAAGAGGCTGGGTATTCTGTCAGTGTGGTTTCTCTTGCACGGGCCATAATCCCAAAAGCTGACTTGTTCCCTATGGGGAGTCTTTGGAACTGGCCACATCTGCATTTATGTGTTGTAGGGTTGGATAGGTAGTAAGCTATTGGGTATTCTGTCAGTGAGGATACTCTTGCATGTGCCATCATCATCATAGGAGCTGACTTCTTGTTTCCTGTGCCAAGTTTCTGGAACTGGCCACATATGGCGTTTATTTGGATAGTTACTTATGTAGTAAGTATTGAATTGAAAAGGCATTCCATTCAAGACGAAAATTCATGTGACCTCGGAATCATGCTTCTATAGTCCACATTTTATGAGTAACACATGTAGCCCTCGCAATGACTGGGAACAATTGTCAGTTTTCCCTGATATTATTGAAGTTGCCGCATGTGTATGTGTGTAAGTAGATCTCATATTGATATGATGGAATCTGCAAGTGCACATCAAGACTCCAATGAAGTAAATATGTTTGTTTGCTATGTTTGGCATTACCAAAAGGTTCATCTTAATATGCAGTAAGATACAATGCCAATATTGCCATCAACAGATGAACGTATTTGGTATCTTTTGATGAATGTTCTGCATTTGTATTTGCATTCCCCATGCACGAGAAAGAATTCTTTAAGATCATTCACGTGAACAAATAAAAAGGAGCCATCATCATATAGAAGACAAGAATCGTGAATAAGATTGAAGTCAAGTAAAGTAGGTAGAGGCAGAAAGTGAATAGTGTTTTTGTATATATGTAGGTACCGCCTTCTACATATTGCCTACCTTACCATGGTTTCAAATGTTTCAAATACTGAACCAAGAGGGGAACTCTTGACTAAAATCAAGCCGGCTGTTGTACCAAAACTTTCATCACTTTTTTGTTAATATCGTCAAATGGGTACATTTTCAGGAATAAAAGATTATGTAAAGTGACATGAAGTCTTGATCTCAATCTCAACCCAAAAGATGTTTCTGAGCCAAGCCTTTCAATTTACCTCACCACAACCCAAAAAAATATCGTGTGATGTATCAAATCCTTTGCCATGTTTGTGATGGCAAGTGCCTTAAGAACTAAGAAGAGACTTGATATCATTCCAACAGCTTTGCAACAAACAATTTTGTGTCCATGTTCTACTCATAAATCCAATCATCGCCGCTTGAAGACAAGTAGAAGTTTAATTCAATACATCTCTCTCATTTGTCTCATTTCAACTGCTTACTAAGGTTTATGTTTGGCAATAAAATCCCTATGTGATAGATTTGAGCTGCAATAAATAATGTATGTCTGCTAATAAAAACTAGTGTATAGACTTTTTTGTCGGCCTGAGCGAGCAGTCTTTTGAAGAAATTGCTAAAGTATTTATCTAACTACCAAAATGAGCAATGATTGACTACTAGATATCACATACTGTCAAACAGAGAACCTTTTCTAGCTGAAACAGTCTCTATGTAGCATGTTTTTGCATTTTTAGCTAACAAACCAGTACGGTGATTCAATGACCTACTTTTGCAAATGAATTGTCCCCTTAGAACTCCCCAGATCAAAATACAACTTCCCAATCTTCTACTCGAGTATAAATGGCAGACACTATTTGCCTAGATATTGCTATGAAATCTATTTACAAGGAGACTGCATTGATGGTCGGCTATCTCTCCTTGAGATGAAATGACTTTTTGTGCCTAGGTAGGTACTACAACCTGCCACCTGTTGCATGTCATGTACAAGATGTAACACACCCAATGAGAGAAGACACGTGAGGCCACACACACAACAACCAAATAATCATGGGTCGCTGCAACGACGGCTTCCATCTTTCACAACAGGATGGCGACGGATGCCACCAATCAAGGGATTGCCTGAGAGCCTTTGACCCTAGCTACTGATATTCGATTGCCTGTTTTGGGTCGTGCACGTCACCTTCAAAGGAAATGGTCATGCCTGTAAACAGCTCGTTTGGATGTCGCCAGATTGATGGCGTGTGAGAAATTGTATAAAACTAAAGCTTTAACTTAAGAGACAACGTCATCAAGCTACTAATTAGTAGTTGAGTTAGTCTCTGTGTCATTTGTTGTTTAGCATGGAAATATTTGTCTGTCACGTGTAGCTGATGTCGTGGTCTTTGATGGGCAAGATATTTTGTTCAATCACTGAGAGCCGTTCTGTCACCGAGAGCACTTCTGTTTGATAGGTTTTGAGGTGGTGCACAACACCACACAAGTTGCCATTCAGGAATCATTATACACCTACTATAGAAGCAATTCCCTATTCTACTGTTTCATGGGAGCATCTCTGCCGCCAATATGGCTGCCAAAGTTATGGGAACCCGGGGAAACATGGTTGGTTGGTCACAGGATACAATTGGTACCTACCTACCCACTCTCTTTCTGCTCTACACACATGTGGTTGAAATTTTCACCAAGCAAAAAACCTGAAAAGACGTACATAATACACTAACTAACTAACTAACTAACAATCTTAGCCGGGACGTTTATATCTACTGAGTAGAGGCCCATCTTTCAGAGAAGATTATTGAACTGATTCCTACGCTGTAGAAAGAATATCCATAAAATCTCAGCTAGAAAACAATGTTTGGGCTTTAAAACATCTTTTCATTGTTTTTTGTTTTATAATGTACAGAGAAAAGTTAAGTGTAAGTGGTGTCTGGTCATTCGATAAAAGTCTGCTTGGACAGTGTTACTAATTACTAACATCTTCTAGCACCCATAGTAGAAACACTGGCACTGGTTTTCTGATTAACAAGCTTATGATTATTTTTTAGCATGTTTGTATTATTACGGATTTCAACCAGGGCTTTGTACTCAATGAAATTTGAGGCGTAGCTGGAGACATCTACAGTTAGAGGTCACCCTTCCCTCTCTCAGTTCTGCCTCGAGTGCACAGGGTCTGCTGTTTCCCGCCATCCTCGCTGAATGTTAGAATAGTCGCGCAAATAGCCTAAATTAGATAGCATATTCATCATTAACCCTGAAGGAGAGCTGAGAGCAGAGGCGTGGTTATCCAGTGTCAGTGGCGGCTAGCGATCTGAATTTAGTGGGCGCGTTGCTGGCGTCCTGGCCTCTAGAGTAGCCACCCATTGGGCCTGGCGCCTAGTTCAACTAGGCGATTTCTGGTATGCTTTTATGTAAAGATATACGCCTAGTTGAACGCCTAGTTGAGTTTTTTTGTCGAGTGAGCTTTGCGCGCGTGGTTCAAACAACCCACTTTAGGCGATATTAGTAGTTATATATTTACGATAATATTAAAAAATCATTTTTTCACGAAGCTTGATTTTCGACCTCAATTTTTTGCCTGGCTGTTGAGCGTTCTCGTGGCCATCATCAGAGAATTCCTGTGTAAAGCCCAGTACAATTTTTCGAATTGGACGTAGAAATGTTGGTGAGAAGGGTACATTGCGCTACATCCATTGCCGCCGCTGGCGACGCCGACGCACCCATAGTAGATGCCCCTCCCCAACGATAGTGTAGAAGCATCCTGCGCTCTTGGTTGGTTCCCTGGGGTCGCCTGGGAGATATCGTACTACGGCCATTGACAGAAGGCCAATAAATGCTTAGTTAAACACCTGGTTAAAGGGCGTTTTAACCAGTCCCAAGGGGTAAACCACTAGGCAAGGTGTTGATCAGAGGTGGTCGATCCAAGGAAGTTCCTTCAAATATTCAAAAGTTCCATTTTTAAACAATTTTCAAAACTATTTTCACACAAGTTCGAACTTTTTCGATCTTTTATTGGCTCCAAGAGGCTCAATAAGTGAATAAAATGGTTAAAATATAAAATTACGGTCATAATGTGCCATTTATGCACGATTGGGCCCACGTCGGCCGCGCACCCACCTGAGGCAAGAAATCTGCCCACTAAATCCAGATCAGATCGGAAGAGCGT